>LKNJ01001059.1:31954-98956 GCA_002120245.1 Maccullochella peelii | reverse complement strand
TTTTTTTTTTTTTTTTTTTTTTTTTAAATACATCAATGTATTTACAACTTTCAATAATGAACAAACTTAGAAACAGGCATGTGAATCAGTTACTTCATTAAATGCTCCATTCCAGCCAGTAGAACTGATGATCTGTTTAAAAAGATGTCAAAAAGTCCGGTCCACTAGATTTCGTGCCTTTTTTCAAGATGTTACGATACTGAACTGAAGGACCCAAGTGCAGACAGAGAAGAGAAGACAGGAATATGGTAAAAGGGTGTCTATTTCACTGCACAGCACTGGGGAAACTTGGATTGGCAGTAGGAAACCAGGGCTGAGGCTGGAACTGGTGGCTGAGTAAACAGGAGTCCAGGGCAGGGAAGAAGAGCAGGCAAGACGAGGACCAGGAGGCGGAACTGTAGGGCAGAGGGAAGAAGCATTAGGCTGAGCCGAACAAACAACAGGATATGCTGGCAAAAAAGGCTGGAGATGCAGACTAGCTGGTAGTGGCTACAGTCTGGCAGTGTTGAAGCGACTGAGAAGAGCGTTAGTAGAGGTCTTGATTACTGAACTGGTTGCAGCTGGTGGAACTCTGCTCTGACTCCAGCACACCTGTCTCCACACACACACACACACACACACACACACACACAGGGGAAGAGAGAAAGAGAGAGAGAGAAACCACTCGGAGTGGCAGCAGGTGAGGAGGACCCAGGATGGGACGTAGAGTGCGTGGCCGGCAACACCACAGGAGGAGATGTAACACAAGAGACAACGGGGATGGAACGGTTTTCTTTATTCTCTGTTGCCTTCATTTAGTCCTCCATTGTTCCTAACAAATACATGTCATTTAAATAGCTGCACAACTGCAAACCACATAAAATCAATGTAACGTAATGTAACACACTATAAAAGACGAGATGCCGTGATAACTTAAACAGGGCTCTCATTCATTTTTATGAAAATCAATACCCTCTTTTAAGAAGGGATGCATAGAAATTACTTCATTACCACATATTCCAGTAATCATTGCATAATGAATATGTTCTCACAGGGATTAAAAGAAGTCTCGACCACAAACATGTGTCAAGTTGTCAAGAAGATTCAGAACAGAAGGAAGACAAGCCCAGACAACAAACCATTTTCTGTGTACAGAAGACGTTTCATGTCATTTTTTTGGTGTCCAATTATTTGTGAATATCTAAGAATAAGGCAAAATGGTCCTGTTGAAAATGTATGTGCAGTACTTTGAGGTTTCAAGTGGTTTAAAGTGGATTTATAACTGGAGGTCACCAAACTGTGTCCACCAGAGAAGAAACTCATGTCAGCTATAATAAATCCAGAAGGCGAATCTCATTATGTTCAACCTTGTCACTGGATCTCAACTTCTATATAGTATAGTTATTATGAAACAGTGACAGAGTGTGTATAATGTTTAAAAGTCAAGTTAATACACTGGCAAAAGATGAAGGCTCATGGTCAAGTGCTTTTCATCTCTCCACTTACGTAAGCCTAAATGTTCCATTTCCACCATCTGTCAGAGAAACCGAAATGTGAATGTAAAGGTGCACACGCATGTATACATGTGGTGTAAATGCAATATTTGTTCTCGACAGAATGGTAATGTAATTTGCTTTGCTGTGTAAGGGCATATTTTCTGAACAATTTAGAATGCCTCTCATCAAACAGTGGTAGCATTAACAATTTAAGCCAAAAGACATGGGTTTGTAGCCCTACTATCAAACGAACTTAATACATTATTATTAAAGAATTACATTTATTAATGAACCATGCTTGCCATTGTTCAATGAGTCATCATCTTAGACCTAGCAGCTAATAAAGAAATGTGTATGTTGTTTTGCCAATAATCAACACCCCTGAACTAAACTATCCATGCCCCATAAAACAAACTAGTCACAGGGACATTTATCTCTTTAATCATCATCCCTTTGCCAAATGACACTAATGAAATGTTTGTGTTTTTCCATTTTTATTTTTTCCTTCTCAGCCAGAAGGTGCCAAGTTGTCTGTGTGACCATCTGTGTGTATCTTTTCTGAGGGTCACCACGATGAGCAGAGAGATAGGATGCGTTACAGAGAGGTTTCAGTGGCAGACATAATGTGGTGTTACTACACTCCTATGATGTTAAGGAGCTTTCCTGCTCAAGAGGCAATGGAGGTAGGGTGGTGAAGAGGCAAAATTCAGTTGTTATTTTGGCATTTTTGACTACACCTTAGCACCCGAACATTTTGATGTTGACAAGACACTGACGACAACCTCTAGGAACCATGAAAAACTGGTGGAGAACGTATTGCCAAGAATAAAGTTGAGGCTTTGTGAAAGGTTATTACCGTGCACTGACCAACACATATCATCTAAATGTGTTGGTCAGTCTAAATCTACACCTAGACATTGGATTATTTGTTCATAGTAGAGCCTGTTCTCAAGTTCTATGCGTCATGAACGTCGTGATATTTAATTGTGAGATTGGGAAAACCAAGTTTCAGGATTGGACAGGAATGTGGTGTCATTATGACTTCATGTTTTAGTTGTCCAACCTTATCCAAAGTTTTTTTTGTTTTGTTTTTACATTTTTCGTCCTGTAATTTATGCACAAGTGCACTTATGTCAGTGTCACTACAGACTAAAATCTGCTTGTATGTGCTTAGTCGACCAGTAAAAGGGCAGCACCAACGGTGCTCCTCATACACTCATCTTCAGCAGGTAAAATGAAAGTCAAGGATCACTTTTATCTGATCACACTGATCAAGTACTAAGCATACAGCTCCAGCTTGGTCACCACAGTAACCCTAATTGGATCTTCTCTATGTGCCAAGCTGGGATGGCACACAAAAAATATAATAGTATTGTGCAGACTGCCGCGCTTCATCGGGTGATGGCAACAGCGATGAATGTACTTCCTGATGACAAAGACGGCTCGATGCTGCTCAAAGGAATCAAATGACACCCCGTTGTCATTCTCTAGAGCAGTGTCATGTGCCTTCACTGTTCTGGCGCTCTCATCAGTGAGGCCCGACTTTTTTGCTGCTGGTGTCACAGAGGGGAAAACCAGCAGTTTGTGCTGCAGCATCTTACATCGAGTCTTCAAGGCACAATCTGTGACCTAAATAAAATGGGCAGAAACACCATTTCAAAGCAAAGGACGTAGAACCTGCTAGCACTTCCAAATTGATTGACAGGTCAACAACTGAATATAACTTAGTGTTTTCAATGCTATGAAAGGTTTGTCAGTAACCATTATGCAAATGCATGGTATTTTTCATACATGAAATTACATGAGGGAAGTATATTTTATTTCTGAGTTCAGTCTCCATTTTAAGTTTAAGGGCAGTCCAGGTTAAAAATATGTTAATGGGAAACTACAGAAAACCAAATGCATTAGAGATTTTGACCATACTGTATTACTGCTAAGCAGTGCAATTCCAGGTTTTTTTTAATTAAGTACTGCTGATCAGCATGCAAACACTATTTCTACAGCCATTCTTGCAAGGGTTTTACCTTTACTGTTGAAAGAGTCACATAAAAGATTACACCCTTTATTACTGCTGCACGTTCTATTCTTTGCTTTTAGACTTTCCTACAGTCTGTGGTAGGGGGATCACTGTTATTTTCTTAACAGTGACAGAACTTAAATGGCCGTGTCAAGGTTGGGCCTAATGAATGCAAATTGTTTTGAGCTCTCTTCATCATTGCTGCTTGGCCTAAGTGTAGCCCTTGACATGATTAATCATGGCAGTCTGGATGATAAATTGAGAAATTGCATTGATATCTGTTGGACTGTCCTGGACAAGGTTTCTAGAAAGTCCACCCTCACAAAAATGTTATAGTCTACATCATGTACTCAATGGGGCACAATGGACACCAAAATGCTACAGTTGTAATAGGGAGTGTAGGTGAGGTAAACCCAACAAAATGCTTGTGCACCTGGGACCTACCCTCCCATTTCAGCCCAGCATCATGTTTATATTGGTATACAGCATGTCCTTTACGAAACAAAGTGAAAAACAGGGATGTAGAGATTGCAGTGGGGGATGGATATAGATATCCTATGTTTACACTACACAGACATCTCAGAAAAAAGTTTTTAAAACCATGGAAAAAAAAGATTTTTACCTACAACCTCATTCAACAGTTAACCTTAACCCTAGGTTATTTGCCATAATCCCAGTATCACCCATGTGTTTGCCATATATTAAGAATAAAACATGGCATTGAGCTTTCAAAAATGTTGTCACTGAATGTAATCCAAGGTTTTGCATAATCATCCAGTATCACCATTTTGCCTGGAGATAGGGTTGTACAATATGGTACCCATTTGAAAAGGCCCAAAGTCTACTGCGCAAAACACATCTCATTATTCAGGGCTACGGTTCAACCCAGGCCAATGCGCTCCTCAAACTACTACTGCACCACAGAAAGCATTCCTTATTTTCCTTTCCCTCTTTTTTCTCTGTTGAGTCATTTATTGACCCCCTACTTGCTGCCTTGTTTATTTTGTTAATTAAGTCACTGTCTCATGCCCTAAAAAAATAAAAGATCAGACTTTTTGCACATCTTCTTTTAAAGTGTACCAATATACGCTCAGATAAACAATTATTAGTGCTTCATTGCTTTATATGTTCACTTATGTATTTGTCCTTCTGCTTTTTGCCATCTTTTTATCAGCTTCAAAAAGTACCAACACCATCTGTTTTCTCTGAGGCTGCGGGACAATGGATGGTTAGATGAGACGTCCTTAGAGACAGCTTTTATCTCTCTCTCTCCTCCATAGTCTGTGTAAACTGCTTTCTATCATCTCAACAACTCTGGCAAGCTTTTTTTTTTTTTTTTTTAAATTAGATACAAATAACTTTTAATTTACTTTTCCACTTATTTCAAAAACAGTTTACCTCACCACGCAAGTAATTAACCCAGCTAATAACTAATTTTATTCACATTTACCTTGAACATCATTAAAACCACTATGGAAATAGAAAGTTGCAGGCAAGCTGAATTATAATTATGATTTTTTAATGGCTAGATGAAAGTAAATTGTGTACTTCTTATGGTTTAGCGTCTTGATCCTTTAGACAAGTGCCTGCAGTTTGACAGAAAAAGGTAAAGGACGTGTTGCTGGTTGTCAGAGGTCTGACTTGCCAGCTGTAATGCCACCCACGTGTGTAAATGACAGTTCACATATATGGAGGAGCAGAGACTCCAGACACCGAGTTGTTGTACTTGTATAAAATCATATTCAAAAAAAGGGCAATACCTTTTACACAAATTACATGAGAGAGAGCGAGACAGCGAGAGCAATGGGACTCTGGCCACAAAAAGTGGAAGGTGTAACATTGGGACATAATAAAACAGCACAGAGTAAAATCCACTAGTATCATATTCGCTCTGCTAGACCTGGCTGCGATACCTTTGCCGGGAAATTATAACATCGGGTTCATTAGAACATATTATTCAGTGACAAAATACAGTTTTGATCACACCTGTTGCCGCAATCTTACTTACATTATCAAATTTATCTTTCAACTGAGACGTGTTTATTCTCCCCATGCTTCATGAATAACATTTCTCTCTCCCATGTACTCGCTGATTAGCTACAAAATGTCATCCACTTTCTTATGTGTGTAATGTACAGGTTTGTTTCACTTGGTTGCTTTGGAAATTAAAGACCAAAGCAGTGCCAGCCTACTGGCAAAAAAATAAAAAATAAAAAGTCTCTGCTCTTCTCTGCAGAGAAATGGGAAGAGAAGAGATTTTTTTCCCCCCTTCGTTTTTCACATTGAGTGACTCAATTTCACGCTCCATTGGCATATCTGGGGTGACGCGCCATGAAATCAGTCCAATTCTGGGATTTCAGAGGAACAGTATTTTGAAGCCTCCTGAGATATGTGGTCATATTACTTTCTCTACCTCTGGACAGATTACACTATTATGTGATAGTTGCAAAGGTGAAACTGTGGTGATGGTATGTTCCCTTCGTTGGTAAACTCGTTTCTAACAGCACTCTGAACAGAAACTACTGAACAAATCACAAATTTAAAAAAAAGGTATCAATTCACTTTGTAACTTCAACTAATTTTTTCACATTGAAAGCTGAGATAAATGGAGAAAAAGAATGACAACCTCAGTTTTGCACTTAGTGACTTCCTGTAAAAAATTTTAAATTTTACAAAAAAAGGCAGAAGGGTTTTAAAAAATATTGTATGACTTGTTATTTTTTCAACACTTTACAAAATTGTTAATCTGATGGAATGTGAAAATAAGGATCTTGGGGTTCAAGGTTTGATATAGAAAATACCTTTTACATTTTTTTTTTTTTTTTTTGACAATTTGCCTTTATTTTCAGCCCAGTATCATGTTCATGAGAGGTGATGACATGCAGCAAAGGGCCCACGCTGGCATCGACCTTGACATCTTATTGCATTTAAAAACAATAAACCACTATGACTGAATTTATGATTAACACACACACACACACACACACACACACACACACTGGAGGTACACCTTGCTAAAAATGGAGTGTCATACAGCAGCTCTGCAATAAACCATACCTTCATGAAGGCTATAATGTTCAGTTTTGTTGAAACTGTTTTAGAGAGGTGTTGATTCAGCTTTATTTTTATTTTGGACGCTGTAGTTTGCGATATTGTTGAAGAATATATTGCATTATACTGGAGGTGTTTTTAATATTTGTTATTCCCCATTTATATGAATGAGGGCGAGTGAAATATATGTGTTAGTAGTAGCAGATACATTTTCAGATTCTCTGAAGTCCCTGTCCAGAGTCCATGGGAGGAGTCCTTGAGATTATCACCTAAAAATAAAAACCCCAAGCATCTGATGTTTGTGCAAGATATTGTAGATTACGTAGTTGTTTGTAATGTAAAATATTCACACCCATCAATACATTTTAAATTATCTAGATTTTTCCAGGTAAGGAAAAAGTAAAATTGTAGTTTCGTTTTTATAGCTTTGAAAAGGCTTCTCAGAAACTGGACTCAGTTGCAGGCACAGTCACTTACAAGGAAATGAGTAACTGGAACTAAACAAGAGAAGGTTGGCAGGTAGCAGGGGGGGACAAGCTGAAGACCAGGAGGAGAAGGCACACTGCTGGGAAAGACAGTAGGCAGCTGAAGAGTGCAAGTTTGAGTCTAGTGAACACCGGCTGGTAGTAAACCACAGGAGAAGACTGGTGGGTGACTGAATACAACAGGCTGGAGACTAGTAATAAGGATCCTGACATAACCAGGGAAAAACTGGAGATGAGGTAAACCACACAGAGAAACAAATAATAACACGCATCCAGGTGGGCATTTCAACCAACCAACCACTCCCGTGTCAGGACTGAGAAACTGTAAAGAGATGGCTGAAGTCACTGCCTTAAATACTCTGCAGCAATGAACAGCAGCTGGGGAGTAATCAAGGAGATGCAGAGCAGCTGGGGCTGTAGCAAACCTAGAGCACACTCATGAACTGAACCAGCAAATACTTTTAGCTTTATCTTTGCTGAGTAAGCTGTAACAGGGCGCTTACATGCGATAAAATTTGCAATAAATCCAAATACTCATGTAGTATCTGTCCCTATAGGCTCCTAAAAAATTCTCATATATATATATATATATATAGTATACTGTATATATAGTACTTGCCATTGCCAGCCATAAATGTACCTATTGTATTGGTTGTATCTGAAGATGGGTTTGGCAGTTTATCTGGACTTTGGGTGCATATATGGCACATTGTCTTTAGTTTCTGCAGCTCTTATCTCCTCTTAAACAACTGTATAACCGAAAACAGCACAGGTGAAAGCAGCAAGCAGCGCCCGCCACTGCATCCTCCAACAAAAACAGTTGCTTGTGCGAAAATTGGACTTTCACGTGATTCGAGTATTCGATGTCATGTCTTGCACCAAAGTGGGAGGGGAAGTTAATTTTTTTTACATACAGCAGGGAGGCAAAATTGCATACATTATATGACGGGTATGGAGAACATTAAATATATTTAAAAAATGTTGACTTGATGATGAATAAAATGTGGTTGGCAGAACAATTTTTTTTAAATAAATAAAATCTCTAACCTGTCAGTCATTACAGAAACCTACTCTGGCTTCTATACTCCACCTTGCATGCTCGTTGCAGATGCAGCAGCCACCAGGAACGTTTAGTTTGCTCTAGAGTTTTTCACATCCTAGAGAGGCAGGTATTTAGCATCCCGCTCAGGGATGTCATTTCTCTCACAATCTCAAACCCTCATCCCTGGAGAAAGGAGCTAATCATCTGGAATTGCAGTCCTCATCTGTCCTTGTGTCCTAGTTGTGACACTGGCTGGCCTTTCAGGTGGAATGGAGAGATTGGATATATTTTTTCAGGTTGACATGCTGTAGAGATGTTGCTTTATTTCTTGACAAATACTGCCCTTTTTCCACTATAAATAAAATACTGTCACAGTTTCATGTGATCTGAGGTTTAATCAGTGAACTAATTCTACAAAAAATAAGAGTTTGTAGCAATACTTTCAATGCAGATGTAGTCAGCCTCATTAATACTTGAGACAGAGTGCAGTTCAACTGTGGTTTGAATGGTTTGTATGCAGCAGCAATACATCACCTTCACCTGTATGATAGTAAATGTTTTATATAAATTACTTTTCTATTAAGTTCATAGGCAATATTTTGCTAGAATGTAGAACCAATACGAATATTATTCTATAATAATAAAGAATGTCCATAGCTGATGCACAGGTAATTTTTGAGTGTTGCTGGCACAAACATAATAATGGATACGTTGCAAACAATATGCCATTGAGTAATTATGTATTAGCAAAAGAACAATGGACCTAAATTTGAGCCTTGTGGCACACCACAAGTGAAATGAACTATAGAAGAAAGCACTGTACAACAAGTTGGATTCAAATGTGTGAGACCCCAAACAGGATGTTGACAGGGTTTTTTTGTTGTTTGTTTTGTGAAGTACTGAAGAAAAAATGGCTTTATTGCATTAATAAAGTGCATGGCAAGCACATATGGAGGTACTATTTTATTTGAAGCAAATAAAGTTTAGGATGGCAACTTGATTCTTTCAATTGTGCCACCTTCCTGGGCACACAAAGAATTAATAAACCAAATTCACAATAATCACGCAAAATGTGTCTGTGCATGTGCGTGTGTGTGTTTCTGACTTAGGCTACCTTCGGGGAAACATTTCAGACCAAAGACCAGTTAACTGGCCAAAAGCTGTGTCCCCAATTGGGAAAAAAAGGTGGTTTTGGGTCAGTGGTTAGAGTTAGGTGTGTGTGTGTGTTTGTATAGGGAAAGTAAATATATTATATTCTGTATGTTGAGCTGTTTGAGAATACATTATTTGCTTTGCTATTTAAGTGTATGGATGTAAATGTGTGTGTGTATATTGTGTATGTAAGTGATGTATATTCACTAATCCCCACTTAATCTGGCACATGGCCATGCTTAAATATCTAACATATCTATCTCTATGCACTGCCTACAAGAGTACTCCCTCCCACACACACACACACACACACACACACACACACACAAAACTGTTTTCTGATTAACATTGCCTGGCCACAGCATGGCCAGAGGTTATGAGTTTGATTCATTCATACTTGTCTGAAACCCAGTGGACTGAGCACTAAATGGTCTGATGGAGAAAGCTCTGTATGACTGAAGCACTAATATTTATTTGAAGTTTACATTTAAAATGGACCTTTTATATTTAGTTATTGTTAGATTTGGAAAAATTCCAAATAAGCCAATCATGTTCTTAATGTTTGATTGCTAACAATAGAGCGCCAGGGTAATCACATTTTATTCTTTGTATTTTCCAAAGTCTGTATTTTCAGTAAATGAAGTCAGTAGTTACTTTACTGCAACATGGTGGATACTGTGTTGTTTATTTGTCATGATTGTGTCAAATATTGCTGATCAGCGTACTTAAAACCCAAAATCCTGCTTATACCTTGTTCTTTAACAAGTAGATGCCGCACTCATTTGGTTAAACATGTTTTCTGAGTGTTACAAGATGCCAGCTGGTGAATGGCTGTTTACTGTAAAGTAGGAATGTGGTGCGAATTCATATTTTACCATCTTCTTTGAATAAAGCAGCTAGTATTGGAATAAGCTCTTGTTACATTAACATACATTTGATAGTCAATTCAACCTCAGAGAAGTCAGTCCACTGAGGTGAAAAGGCTTGACCATACAAACCGTGGCAGCAGTAGTTTTGCTGTCGAAAGCATGCAAAAACACTCCCTAAAATAAACTGACACTGACTACAGAAGAATTTTATCAGAATTCAAGAGGTTGATCTAAGCCACTGAGGAAAATTGTGTGTTTTTTCCAAGCTCAACAACATCAGAGAGGCTTGCCGTGCCTTTGTCAAGAGGGGCAGCCAAAGTTCGAATTCCCACAGCCGCCTGGAAAAGCTCTGAACGTGCATGGGCAATCTACAGTAGACAAAGGAAAGAGGAGAGCCATCTTCAATTTAAAGCCTTTCCTGAGGGCAGCAAAACCTGGGATGATTTATCAGTCTTGAAGAGACCATCCCCAGGCTCTCTGACATTGACTTGGACGTAATGAAAATGCTATGTTTCTCACTGCCCCCTCATTATTATTATTATTACTATTATGACAAAGATATGCAGAGAGTGATTAATGCAAAAAAGTGCGTCTTTTCAATTGTACCATCATAGTGGATGCCTTTTGCAAAAATGTCATGGAATACACGAGAAAACTTCATGAGCATCATTTGGACTTCACTTGTTTGTGTTGCTTGCGGATCTTCCTTGTTGGAACAAAGAAGCAAGAGTTCGATGACCTTCAGAACACTCTTCAGTTATTAACTCAAAATTATCTGTTTTTGGCACATATAGAAATTATGGAAACTCAATTTTGAAGGAAGCCTATTGGATTCTGAGCTAACATTGTGTCCGAAGTTATTTTTTATAATCTGACAGGGGCATACTAAGTTGATAATCCACTTTATCTCCTATTTTATTACCTCGAATTTACATACCCTTACAGGCATTAAGTGTTTAACCTAATTTCGTTGTTCCTCCCTGACCAGAGATATTTTCAGGCTCTCAGAGGCTCATTTCTGCTGTCCTTCCCTCTCCCACTGTGACTCAAAAAGCAGGTTTTAGAGCACAGATTCCAGTTTAGGCATGTTTAATGATCTTCTTTCACCATAATATTGTTTGGTAACATCCGTAACACTTGCTGAGTTTACATGTGATTCAGCCACTAACATATGCTACAGATGAGCACAGTCTATTAACAATTTCCTTTTTTTTCATATCATTTCATGCACGTGTCTGTGTTGGCAGGACGTGTTGTGTGTAAATTAGATAGGGCCTTTGAACAATCTTATTAATGTGTATAATTCAGTAAATGCATGTGCTTAGTCTGTACCCCTGTATCATATCAAATCTCATTTGGATCTTGATGGGCGTTCATGTGCTAAGTAACACACACCACAGGGAATTCAAGCCTAAGTCTGTTGCATGTACATTTTTTACACTATAGGAAGATCCACAGTGGTTTTAACAGAAAAAGCAAACACATTAAACTTCGGAGTATGGATATGAGAGCTTGTTCTTAATAAAGATTAACAAAAAACATATTGAGTTACAAAGTGAGCAGGCTTTGTTGACAACCAATTATAATCAAATTCTACTTAAAATACTGTCCAACAGACTGCATAGGTTTTCCCTATTTTTCTGTAAAACAAACTGGGGTTGGTCTTTTCAGGGAATCCAATGGTGTAGTTGTAACTAATGGTTTCTCATTTCAGATTCGTCTTATAACCTTTGTAAAGATCATTGTTGCTCTGCTACGTGCATAAGGCCAAGAACCCATAAGCTAATGCTTTTTAAGACTGTATTTAAGGTATTTCTTAAGTCACCTTACCTTTCCTTTTTTCTTACAAAGAGCATTGGATAGCACTAACATAAGGACAGCTGCAAAAGTCAAACATGGATTTTGGGGGCTACATTTTACACACTGTTAAAGGAATTAACCTTAGACTCAAATGCACTAATCTAAGAAGACACCCCAACAAACCATAGCTAATGCTTTGAGTGTTTTGACCTTTGATATAAACCAGTGAAATTGCATCACTGTTATCCATTATTAATTTCATCTGCTGATTTTCAGATTACAAAATTAAATACTTCCAAGTGTGATGCCCTTTTTTAAACATCATAATTCCAGGCCGGGGATTTCCATTAAGGGGCTTAAGTCCATCAAAACTTGTCAAATATCATCAAGGTGAAACTGGACCCCCTCTTTTTGGGAAATGTCAGTTGGACATTGAAAGATGGGTTCCACATTTCCTCTTTCTCTGAGCAAAGTCTAATGTGATGAAGATGAATATGATCAAATTCAATTACACTTTGAAGTCATTACTTATGGCCATCCCTGTGATATATCTCCAAGTAGGGCTGTGGTGAACACGAAGTTCTGATAATGATGATTACTGTCCATGTTACATTTTAACGATTATGTCAGACCAAAGGAAAAGAGCATTGGTGAACTTGAAAAGAGTTGGCATCCACAAATTAAAAAACTTTTGATGTCCACATCCTTTTGATGTCTACATCCACAGCAATAAAGAAACAAACCTAACTTGGAACTTTTTAATTTATAGGACACCCAAAAATCAACATTCATAATTTTATTCATAAAGTATTAGTGTATACAGAGGAAAATGGACATTTCTTGATTATATAAGATGCAGCATGAGAGCGGCAAGCATTTTGAACTTACATTCACAATTATATACCGACATCAGATAGTAAAGCCTACCTGTTAAATATATGCGTTATTACAAAACGTTTATCACCATATATTCCACTGAAATGAATGCTTTCCGTTCATCCACAGACATATCGCACGTAACATCCTGAAACTCTGCACCACATCATACTGTTGTTCTAAAGGTATGGGTAAAATCGTTTTGATGAAGTTTTGATGCCACTCATTATCTACCTTAGACTGTCCTCATGAGAACAACCTTAGACAGATTTAGGTGTTTGTGAAACAGCTTAAAACAACCCACAGTATATTTATGTTTTGTATTAAAGTAGGAAGTAGTGTGGGTGGATGGGTGAATAAAGCATTTTGGTTTAGTTGGTTTAGTATAGAAGCAGTCACAAACCTTTCATTGCATATGGTAACAAATTTGGTTTGGAAGAGAATTGTTAACATTTTTTACTTTTGATCTTTTTTTGAATCTGACCTGACCATGAACTAATGACAACAATACTGCATTATTCATGCACTCCCACATGGCAAGCCTTTAACCAGCGCTCTGCTTGCTTTCACTTGTTTTGACAACTTGTTTCACTTGTTATCACTGCATCAATGACTGTACTGCTTGTTCATGTTGACTGTGAGTGGATAAAGTAAAATGTTGAGGATTCATTAATGAAGTTGTAGCTTTTGATTATACGTACTATTTCCACGTCTGTCATATATTTCATCATTACAGCCAAGTACATTATAAGAAGTGAATGTATGCTCAACAAATGGCTAAAATGTCAGGATGTGTTGATAACACTTTACAATATGGTACAAAAATGTGAGTATTATAAGGAACCATACCTGATAATTAACGGATAATTAACGGATAATTAACTCATTAACGATTCATTATCAGGTCGCTCCTCACTCGTTCCTTAGCAACTACTCACATGTTTGTGTAACATATTGTAAAGTGTTACTAGGCTTGGGGAGTAACGGAATACATGGAACGGCGTTACATAGTTAGGATACAAAAAAATAGGCATCTGTATTTGTTAAAGTTACAGAAAAAATAGACAATCAGATTACCGATAGTAAAAATGGGGATTATTAGCAGGATTGCAATTTTAAAATACATTTTAAAATAAAGAACGATATTCTACCGTGCACATGCGCACACATTACAACACTTCACGAGTCTCACAGCACCGCTCAAGTCTCGAGTGAAGCCATACCTAATTTTACAGTTGCCAATTCATTATCATGGCCTCTAGTGAAAAAAACTTCCAACTGTGAAAATGCTGTCATCATCCAAGGACTCGACATCTAATTTAAAGAAGCATTTACAGCTAAGACCAACCGCTAACGCTACACAGAAATCCAGTTAGCTAAAATTAACGTTTTAGCTAGCTAACATGTCAATACTAATACTACTGCTACTTCTACTACTGAAAATATTTCGGGACTGTAGATGGTGATCCTGGTGACCAGGTTTGGGTGAAAATACAAGCCCCAGACTGGAATAAGTTTACTTCTATTAATCTAAACGTGCATTTGCACATAACAAAAGAAGGAATAGCTGGACAAACAATTAATATTTCTTTTCTGTTGTCTTTATTTGCATGCTTGGTATTTATGTAATCCAAAAGTAACGGAATGTAATCATGTTACATTGTATATATTGTGATACTTGGATTAGGTTACTGACTACATTTTGTAACAGGTAATTTTGAAGTGTATATTAATACATTTTTAAAGTAACCCTCCCAACCCTAAGTGTTACTGATGCGTTCTCTAAAACTTAAAGATATCAAGCATAATGTACAAGTGTGTCAGGTTTGGTTACGCACATAAGATCCTGCCTTGATTTTAAAAGCCAAATACAACTAAAGTGTTTGAGGTTAGTCCCCTGTGTGTGTGTGTGTGTGTGTGTGTGTGTGTGTGTGTGGCCGCGTGTTTCTTGGAACGCAGGCGTCATTAAATAATCATCTTGTGTCTGACTTTGTTTAAATCAGATATGGAGAGCTTTTTTGTCCTTCATGACATTTTGATCTCTGCTTTGTCATTAAGTGCGGGGATGTGATGAAATTTACATAGCCCTAATTCTTCAGTCTGCTGACAACATATTTTTCCAGTGACAGCCATCTTTAATATTTAGAAGAGTACTTTCCAATGCCCTTCAACTGTGCCTGCAGTATTAATGTATCCTTAATGGGAGAGGTTCCATAAATGAGCCTCAAATGGAGCTAGACATTTTAGTGCTTGCTGGAATGGCTGTTATTTCCACACTTAGCCATAATAGTCTTTATTGCATATTTAATAAAGTGTAGGCTCATATTAATTGTTTAGCAGCCAGGGACTTCATTAAGTGGTTGTGATGTTCTGGATGGGTTTTCCTAGTCTTCAGCAATCCCTTTGTCCCTTCTAGTCTATTCTAGTTATATACAGTACAACACTGATTAGATTAATGCAGTTTTATAGCTCCTTTTCATTCTGTTTCTCTGGAGGATTTCTTTTGTGTGTGAGTGGGTAGGGGGTGTATTAAGGAAAGTTGTTATTGTTGCTAGTTAATAACCTTCCTAACAAACAACATTTCTTTGTTTTTATTGCAAGACAAGTAAGGCATGCTGTACTAGAAATATAGTTATTTAAATATGTGGATCAAGTTTGAGCTCCATAGTAACAGTGGGCATGTGTATGTTAAGTTCATTCGTTTGTTTTTCTTCTGCACAGCAGACACAAGTTAAACAGTGAAATGAAATGGTTGTATGCCACAACTTTCAATGTTAAAAGAAAAAGGAACACATACAGAAATAGACAAATATGAATCATTAAAAAGAGAAATAAAATTAGAATTGAAAACTAAAATGAACAAGGAAATAAGTGAAACTTTTGTGAACACGTGTCTGCCTCCACAAAAGCATCAGACATGAATTCTGATCATATCTTATCTCACTCCTCAAATCAATAAATTAGCAACTCTTCAATTTATTTAAGCCTGCAACTGATTTCTGACCACTTGGGGGCAGCAGAAACAAGCTGTAAACACAATTATCATATCATATATCATCACACATCATATTATAACATATTATCACCTTACAAAGTTGATATGGGAACTTGATATAGCATACAGTTGCCATTTTAAACATTCAGCAGATATGGACCAACATTAGCATTCATTCAGAGTCGTGTTGCCGGCCACCTATATGTGTGTCAAATACTTACCCTTTTAGCTCTGTTTCTGATCTCCACCAACTCCTGAGGGAAATATCTGGCTCTTTAGCTGCCAAATGCTCCCCTGTGTTCCCCAACTAGTAAATAACTGTTTCTGTCTGCTGTTTGGTGCTGGGCAGGTAGCGTACAGTGTGCTTTTAGAGTTCAATATCACCAGCATGAGAACGGTGACTCTGAACCAAAACAGTAAAGTTGCGGGCCGGAAAACAATGAGTTAAAAAACTTTATAAAGCTTTGTACAGCCAAGGGGAACTGCAGAGTTGGGTGATAAATCTCTGTGTGTTCATCACTACGAGCGACCGATTTCACATTACACATAGTCATTTGATCCATATTGATTATAGCCACTTTAAAAAAGGAGAGCAAGTCTTGCCGTGTTAGATTACATTTGTGTCAGCATGAAGATCATGATGATAGGGCATCCCAGTGATCAAAAATAGATGACTTGTTTTCTCTCTTAAAAACCATATTATCCACTCTTACTATATCCCCACATCCCCAATCTCTGGAAAGTATTAGCTACTTATCTTTATCATTGTTGTGTTTAAATACAATGATTTAAATTGTTGATGATAATCAGTGTGTTTGTGTGTTTGATCCTGCTCTTTCAGCTCCTGCGGCAGGGGAAATTAATTCCAGTCAACTGACATTTCTGTAAAGCTCTCCATCACTTTGTTGTCTTGTGCTGCTGTTGCTATTTCCCCAAGGGACTGCATAAATAACAAGCTATTAAATTCTAGTACAGTACATTGCTACAGTAAACACCAGTTTTATCTGTTCTGAAATTAAAATGAATTGTTTCTATTCCCAGTTTGTCCACAGAAATTGATGCAACAAAAGATTAGCTTCGCATCATTATAACCTAGTATAAACATAAGCTTACAATTAATACCACTTACATGATTATAAACCTGAAAGGAGTTTTGATTAAATGGGTTTTTAATTTAATTATTGAGTGTTTCAATGATAAAGTATTTACTTTCAGCAAGTGCAGCCTTTTGTGAGCCTATTTTTTCCAGCAAATCAACTAAAGATTCCCAGACTTGTAAGAATTGGATTACATGAGAAGTCCCAACTGGTAACATTATAGGACCTACAAAATGAAAAGACATTTTTGATTCCAAAGGTCAAGCTCACATAAGATAGAGAGTGCCATAATTTTAGGATTCATTCGGAGTCAACTGGAAAGAGTTTTGAATCACAGTCCTTGACTTTTGAACTCACTTCAAAGACATCAGAGTGCTTAGCACTGTGGTTTGACAGCTTCACACTTGTAAGGACAGGCTAATCTTTGTCCCCTTTTACCATTTAATTCCCTGAATGGACTCGAGCTAATTGGAGATCATTATCGTGATGGTATGATGTATTAGAATGATGTTGCCCTTCTTAAAGACCTATAGAGGCATTAGGAGAAAAGGGGAAAAGATGTCTGCTATTGGCATACAAATAAAATGTATTTTGCTTCACTTCTTCCACAGTTCTGCAGGTTAAGCAATGATTATTGAGAGCATACAGTTATTTCTGGAAATTCAATATACCAAAACTGTGGTACTGCAGTTGTTGATTTAAAAGGGTTTGCATAACAATAGAGCCTTACTAACCAAATGAAAGTTGTCATGGCACTCTCTTCACCAGAATAGGTGGTTTAAGAGAGGACAAAACCAAACTATCTCTTCCTGTGGGTGCACTAAATCCAAAGTTGATAAACTCTTGAGTTAGCACCCCTGTGATTCAGCACACAGTCTAATGTACTAAGTTTGATAAGTGAAGGGCAAAACCAATCTCATGCATTTTCATCAGCAGCCCCTGGACAAGGCTCAGACACACATTTCAATACCTCAGAGAGCCCTTACACAACAGATAGGCAGACTGTAGCTGTAATGTACATCCCAGAACAGCCATTATTGGAAAGAGGTTGTGAGGATGTCGTATTGAGGAGACAGTTAAAACGGTTTAATGAGAACTTGGATACTTCCTTAAAAAATTTACGATAAAGGATAAACTGAGGGTGTCCGTCGATAGACAAGCCTCAGCAAAGACTAAATAGAACACCTAAATTTGGATTAAGGAGCAGATATACCACAGACTGTGGCTGTGTGTGTGTGTGTGTGTGTGTGTACTGCACACATACAGTACAGTACTTCACTAGAGCTTTGTAATAGGGGTCAATATCTTGACTCTTTCCCTACGTAAGGCTTGTCTGAACCCTCCAACACATTGTCTATCTCAGCAACCTTTCCCTGACAGCAGAGAATGCCAGCTATAAATACTGCCGGCTGAGAACATGACAATATATCACGGATCAAATATACAAATGTGTTTTATGGAAGTCAGCAACCAGCCATCCATAACTGAAGTTCAGTGAGCATAACTTTTGCATGAAGGTTGTTTCAAGGAAGCTTGTTAAGCTCAGAAAATGCATGCCAACCATTTGCCTCCCATTTCCTGTTTTTCTGTTCTTCATTTGACCTTTGATCATTTGACCACACATTACTTTAAAGGATAGTTTGGCGTTTTGGCACAAGTTTGTATGATTGGACATTAACTGGTCCAGCAATGTTATTGATGAATGCATATTAATTGAACAAATTCTGTTAATGGGAGATCTCCCTTCCTGCCAGTGGCTTGCCAGACAAAAATGGAGAACAACACACAAGTCATGATAATGGAAAGTTTTTGAAAGTCATAATATCTTTCAAAAGCAAGTTACTAGTTAGTACACATTTTTGTCTGACAGGTCACTGATCATTCAGGCCCCAGCTACAGCAATCATTTTTCAGACAAACACGCACAATGGGCAACGGGATTTTCTTATTTAGCTAATTCACTTTGAATTGCTACACAATATGTGAAGGACTACATTTTCTCAGATGGTGTGGGGTGATGTCTGAGAGCAGAAAGCATTGGAAACATATGGGGAAATCTCTAATTGCAGGACTGTTAGCCTCAGCTATGCATGATCACTATACCACTATACCAGTGGTTTAAATCTACACTTCTAGACCTTAAACTACAGAGACTGGAACTGAAATAATGAAACTAGGAGGAGGGTTTTATTTAACCTTACATTTGGTATGGCCTGGAAGACTTCCACAAGGAAGCGACTAGGAGGCATGCTAAGACATAGATGCCTTAACCTTCTCAAGTTGGTCCTCTGATTGCAAGTACCTTACTCTCTCACTGAGTCACTGAACTTCTCCCTCTATCGGGTAGTGACACCAGAAACCTCATCTCAGCTGCTTGTATCCAAAAGCTCTTTATTTCAGTCCTTACCCAAAGGATGTCACTATGGGCAGGGGTTGAAACAAAGATTGGCCAATAAATTGAGAACTTTGCTCTATAACTTAGTTGCTCCTTTACCACAGAGGAGAACCATGGTCTCACACTTGGGACTACTTATTTTCATCCAAATCACATCACAATCAGCTACAAACTTCTCCAATGCTCATAAGACCCCAAAGTCCTGTTGAGTCAAAAGGACAACATTGTCAGCAAACAGTATTAGTGCCACTGTAAAGTCACCAAACCTGACTCCTTCCAGACCCAGGCTGTCTTTTGATTTCCTGTCCTGAGTCCAATTCCAACACTGAACATGCTTCACTCCCATAAAAATATCTATACTGTTCCCAATTGAATTTGCGGTTCCTTTCCAGAACACTGACATAGGTTTTCCCACAGAGGCTCAGCAATATTATTTCAAGATTGGAACACACCCTCAGGTCCGTTTCTCTAAAAACATGGGGCCACCACACCCATTTGCCAATCAAAGGGAACTGTTCTTCACATCCACACAATATTGAAGAAGCGTATGAACCAGACAGACCAGCAATATCCAAGTTTTTTTCATCAGGAGCCAAATTAAGGTCATTTAGTTGTTCATCCAGTGTTATGTAGGTATACCTAATAATTGTGACAACCCAGAGATGGTATTACACTGTCTGTAACTGCAGTTGCTAATATGTGTGGTACAAAAACATTTTTACACTATGCTCTTAATTTGAAAATGTATGTAATGTTTGAAAATATATTAAGATTTATGTTTTTAAAGCAGGGGCTTTAAGATATCATCAGTTGTTTTGCACCTATCACCATTACCTGTGAAAACAGTAAATGCAGCAATATGTCTACATAAACTCTTTTATAGATTTTATGAAACAATGGGAGCCAAACACAACTGGTAAGTAAAGCAAACCTACAGTAGAACATGCAGGAGAATGGTAGTTTTTGACTGTGGAGCACACAATGGTGGACAAACATAAAGATAGAAGTAAAATTATCATTTTAAAACATGGTCAACTGTTACACAATGCAATATCTTTAATTAATCTTAATTGAATCTTGAAACCAATACTGTGTTATCATGAAACTGAGAGAAAAAAAAGTAAACCTTTTCATGTCCTTGATCATATGTAGGATGTGATGTTTACATGGAACATTAAATACAGTAACCTGGAATAACCTGGGTTTTAATATCCCTATGCACATTTAGTTTTTTTTAGTTAGTTTCATTTATTATCCTTTTGGAAATTCCCTTTATGTCAGAGAAACACAACCACAACAAAAGACATTACAGTTAAGGACACACATTTAACAGCAGATTGCTCCACAACATCACCAACAATCAAGAATTAAGTACAACAAAATGCATGTGCAAGTTACTATAATTGTAAGAATATAAACTGTGCAATCATAGTACTGTACATTCCTAGTGCGAATCAAGTAGATAATGTGTACTATACGGCAAAGTACTGGATTGATTTTGCATAAATCACCACCAGTCTCTAAAATGTTTGTAGCAATTGAGGATTAATCATCTTCTGTTAATGGCTGCCTGGACACTGCCTGCTGGATCTTAATATCAGTAAAGGAAGATGAGAGTACAAGTGATGATGAATGTATCCTCCTCATTACAAGCATATATCAACATGTAGCTCACAATTACATAATTTATCATCATATTGGTTGTTTTTTGGCCATGACATTACTCAAGTGGAATATGTGCCTTTGTATACCGCAGACATTGGTCAGACATTCATAGGCCACACTGTCGTGGCTTCTTTTAACATAGCTAGCATATTCAGTTTCCCTGACCCAGGATAAGGCCTTACCTGGGTTTTTGTAATCAGGATATGATGATTACATAAATATAAATGGGATAATCCCAAAGCTAAATCCAAACCACGGTACTAGTAGTCCATATATTTGTTATCAGCAATTGCTCTACAATTTCCTCCACAAATTCAGCAGACTATCAGTGGGTGTAGAAGATTTGGCAGCAAATTACATTATGATGCAGGAATTGTGCCCATGTGCCGGACACACATAACAACACAAACACACACACACAAAGAGCATGTTACACTCTGCAGAGCAACACTGACGGAGAGCCTGTTTGTTTCCCATCTGTCTCTTCTTTTCAGTCTACTGAGCTGTTCTATGTATTTTCTGCTGGTGGAATTTCACTCAGTCTTAATTGATTTGTAACTGTGCCTTTGCCATTTTGATCACCCTGGCACAAAAATACAAATATGTGTTGATGCAACACAACTTTTTTCTTGTAATATTTGGACAAGTCTGTATTAAAACAGTTGGATGCTCTTGTAACTACTAAAATCTTCCAGATCTTCTGAATCTGACGACACCATGTTTTACCATGTTGTTGGTGTCAGAGTTAAATAGCATTTTTACTGGAGGTGAATAAACATGATAGGGATGAGTCCCAACCAATGGTGTCAATTCCAATAAGATACAAGATTTGTCTTATTCAGGCTTACATATAGCATGTGTTTCTCCTCATCATATCCATAATTTTGTGGTAAAAGATACACAATCATGCCAAATTGTTGAACTGTCACTGCGGGAACAATATTAAGAAGATTATTCAGTTAGTCAGTTATTATGAGCATTTCTCAGGCAACAAGCTAGCCTGTTCGCTTGCATGCTAGCAGTGTAGGACATATTAATAATTCAAGCCGTGCAGCTAGCTGAAGGATAAGACCAGAAACAGTTTTTTTTTCCAGAGTTACAAATCCCTTGTATAGGAGAATAACATTTAAATTTAAAATGTCAAGCTTTCCCTTTTAGGCCCCGCTTCTATTGCATGAATTGATTGTTATTGATCATGACTGGTGTTCATTGTTCAACTCACAAATGTGATTTCCATCTTGTGTTTAGCATTTGGGAGAGAGATGTGACAAAAATGCAAAACAGAATATTTCTGTCTTTCTTGTTTTTTCCTTGCAGTAGATGAACATTGATGTGGATTTCAGCAACCTCTGGATTCTGTTGTGTCCTATAAACCATCACTGTTGTATGTCCCAGCAACTGTACATTAGTCACCAGGCTGTTGCCCCAGTTGAAGCCAATTACACCTGATCCTGGTAGTCCTCCACATGCACAGATCCATGTTATAGGCTGCTGTCTGAGGGAGGATGTATTTCAGTTGCATCTGGGGGTTTGTGTGCACCAGCCCATGAAAAGGTCAGTATGCAGCTAATTTACTGGTGTGTAACTAATTTACAGTACTAATTTTTGGTCTCATCAGATGTTCATTGTGGGTTGATAGATGAAATAAATACTCTAACCTCACTGATAATGTTATAGCAGCACTAATGTGCTCAGTAAATCAAAGGGTTGCCTGTGAAGGACTATTAAGGACATAATTCGGAGTTTGCGCTTTTTATGTGTACATTCACTATGAATGTCAGTGTGAGAATCATACATGTCTATGCAAGTGTTGTAGTTTATGTGGTTAATATGTCACTATAAAACAGGGCAGACAAAGAAGATTGCTGGATGACTACTGACTACTGAGACTACTGTGGTGAAGAAAGATCACGACACTTGTAGACTGATGCTATTAATATCTATAGGAGGTGGACACAATAGTGCAAACAGTGCAATATAGATTATAGGTCTTCAAGGGTACACTCAGTTCCTTGTAATTGAGACCCGACCCTGGACCCGTAAGGCCCCGTTGTATTGCCCCTGGTCTCAGGCCTGTTGTGTCTAATACCGAAATAGATCCGAGGAGACCCACTATTATATATCAGCTCTGATCATGTGGTGTGTCATAATAATCAAAGGAGAAAAATGTTTATTTATGCATAACAGAGAGGTGACTAGTGAAGGGCAGAAAAAAATGACATGTATGGCTGTTCTTTTCAACCACGGCTGCTACTTCATTTATGGCGCATCATGCTGCTGCCAGCATTGGTGTTCTCTCTCTGCTTGAGTCTGTTCGAGTCGACCGCATTTTGGATCTAGTTGAATTGCCCTCGGGTCTATTCGGATTGGGTCTGACTGTTCTCTGTTTTCTTTTCTCCTTTTTTGCGAGTTAATCTATACAAGTCAGGATGGATAGGTTTTCCACTGGTCAATTTCGGAACTGGTCCAACATTTTGGAGCTCTATTAGATCTCTAATATAAATGTAATGCTATACAATAATTCTGCAATAAATACTACTTCTGTGAAGCTGATAATAAGAATTTTAGTTAAAACTGTGTTACAGAAATGTTGTTTCAAGTGCGTAGTAATGATTAACACCAGAGTATGCAATGTCATAACATTGAAATATGATTTTTTCCCACCATTTGTGCAGCCAGTTTCCATGAAAATAAAACCAGGGGAAGTTTTGTTCTCTGTGTGTGTGTGATCTGTCAAATCAAAAAGAAAAGGGCCTCGCCACTGCAATACCTTCTCAAAAGTTTTTCACTGGTATGAAGCATGTAGTGACATACACTACGGTTAGAGATCAATAACATAATATCAACAGTCAAATTTTATTATTCAAACACTGATTAATTGTTCACCTTAAATGAGATGTAGCATACTGTCGCCGTGCAACAGATTTTTTCCCATCATGCAATCAACTTCATCATATGTACTACATAAGTAACGCAGAACAAATCTCAGTTACACAGTAAAAGCCTAGGAGAAATGTGGACATTCTCATTGTTAAAATCTCTATTTATACAAAAAGAAACACCAGCACTGGTTTGTTCTGTTGGTTCAGAAAAACCTCTGATGTCTGCCAATTCACACAAATTGTTTTGTTAGAGTAACTGCTAATTTTAATGTTAACCTTGTTCTGACATTTAGTTGAATATGGTTTGTTTTAGTGTGGCTTTAAGAGTCTTTCAATTCCCAAGGCACTCATGAGTGTGAAAAATAAAAGTGACCTACTCTGGGGAAAAAGAAAACAGTTTACATTAATAGTCTCCTGAACCGTTATCTTCCACTTTTAATAGTGGTGTTAGATTATGAATAATCTCTTGTTATAGAAGGACAAAGAGGGAAGTACACAATTTTTAAGTCACTACAATCGTAGCAAATGAGTTCCTCTACAAGCACCAAAGAATAATAAAATATAAGGCAAAAGAAATGTATCATGTTTTCTTTTCCTCCTTCATTGAACAAGAGTTTTATTTTACTGTCGTGTGTCAATTGTTGTAGAAGCGTGTATGATTAGTCTCATCACCTCTACCCACATTGGGATATTAATTTGCTTTGGGTTAAAAAGAATATATCTGTGAGGGAGGAAGTTAATGCCAAACACAGATGTCCCGTGCTTAGCTCTTACAGCCGAAAGTGCAGCGGACCATCTTTATTACTTCAAAATGTTCCTTTTTTACATTAAGTGAAGCTGATACATTGCCCATGGTGAATGGAGTCTGAAAGCAGTAAGAGTTTCCTCTGCCAAGATCCACTTAGATGTGATTGGTAATGGTGCATGCCTGTGTTCTTCAGAAAAGTACACTTTTCATCCTTAATGCCCCTCTTGTTGGAACTGATGAAACCATGGTTGGATTAATACCTAATATGTTATTCTTATTAGATCGCGTAGAGATAGTTGTTAAAGGAGTCAAATAAATGTCACAGATCTAAGAAAACTAGAAAACATAATTTGGGAGCTGGTGAGTTAAAGCTAACATGCTATTTACCTTCCATTTGTTATTCATTCATGCATTAATACACCTTATGATATAGAGTAGAAAATGATCCTTAACTGATGTTGTAACTCTATCTTCAGTTTGTTATTTGATCACTAGTGTGAGGAGGGCCTGCAGAGTGAAGTCACATCAACATGAGCAGAGAGGTGACACCTGTCCTTCCTTTGAATGTCTTTAATGCTTCTGTGAGACTAAATCATGTTCAGCCGGGCGCATTACAGTGCGACGAGAGCAGCTACACAGATCTTGTTAAGGGCCAGTGGAACCGACAAGAACATTCACTGTGATTTAGTTCCACTGAAGTGCACAGCAATCTTCAGGGTGAAGAACTGTTGCTTGTCTGTGTGTGTGTGTGTGTGCGTGTGTGTGTCCGTCTTTGTGTAGAAGCAAAGGGTCAGGGTCACACTCAAAATCACTGAGACCCTGGAGGGAACAAACTGAGCCTGTTAGAAATAGTGCAGAGACAAGCTTAACCTATTTTTAATAGTACCTCCCTCTCCATCATTCCCTTCCCAGACCTGTCCTCTGTAACAGAAGGCTGCTGTTTTGAAGGTTAACATACTATCAATAAACTGACATTGAATAAAGTCCACATAGTATTTTAAGACTTGACACTATAGCATTTTAAATGTTCAGTGAATATGTCTGAGCGCTTGTGTTTAAGATTTTAAAAAGCCCTTGTGATAAGATTTACAACACATCCAAGATAACTTCAGTTTAAATAGAATAATAATAAATAATACTGAAGGGTAGTTTAACAATTCAAAATTAGGAACTGATACTGGATTCAGACAACTTGCCTGTGAGGTAATGAACAGTTAATGGCAGCAAAACAGTGCAATACTTTCCATTTAACTGCTCCTAAACAACAGTACATTTGAGAAATTAATATGCAGCAGAACTGACAGCTGCAAATTATGGCTGTTTCTTGATGGCAGAATAATAATTTTACACTACATTACGGCAGGTATTTACAATTCAGAGACGGAGGGTGCATACTTAACTACGTCAATTAAGGAAATAGTTGTGGAGATGTCAGATACTCCACTGAAGCAAATCTTTAGCAGGCGGGGATGTGCCATGTGTTGTATTATGACACCAGCTGCACTCGCTTCCCAATGGGAAATAGTTTGATGTTTTCCATAACTGCCACTCTTCCGCTTCATCAAGATCCCTCAAAAATGTTTTGACAGGTAAACGTGGTGATGTACACCTCAAGTGAGGGACATTACAGAAGTTGAAGACAGACTGACAGAGTTGCCTGTATTGCTAACGGCAATGAAGGAACATTTACATTAATTTTATCCTGTAATTCATCTATGGCTCAATACACACAATCGTGCACTGGTAGGAACTGGCTACAGTTTCTTTTGCATGTACTAGTTTAGTTTGGTTTCAGTTTTTGTTTATTTTGCGCTATACAAACAGCATAAAATACCAGAAGTGACACCAGCTTGGTTAAGGTTAGGGAAATGTCATCTTAATTAAATACTGAAAGTCAAAAGTGACTTGAAGAACAAGCCATGATGCTGTTTACTTTCACACATCACAATCTTTCCTAAACCTTCACAGTTTGTTGTCTAAACCTTGTCACACTCAGGTTGCGAACTCGTGTCTCTGGTGTCAAAGTATTAAATTAGATTACTGTCACATTATCAAAACATTAACAAAGATTTGAAAGGTTGAAAGTAAATTCTGAAAGTGTAAACTATGGTTTTAGAACAGAAAAATAGGATTCAAAGATTTGAAAAAAGATTTGAATGTCTGAAATAATTGCTCCACTCTGACAATGTCTGCAGTTTAATGTTTTCCATGTTGCAAATCTGAGTCTTCAAAGTTTTGAAACTTGCTTCGCAGACATTCATCACGCTCCTTCTGCTGAAAGGGCAGATTCGAATGTCAGAAAAGAGAGGGCTGAATCTCTGAAAAAAGTGAATTAAGTCTAAGAAAGGATTGTGTTGAATGTCAAAGCAAGTTTCAAAACTCATAACAAACCCCTGTGCTTTGTACACCCACCATCCACCCTGAACACCTATGACTTGCATTCTAAGAACATAGCACTTAATGCACTCGAAAGAATGTTACCAGTTTTCCCAAATATAAATGTAATTTCTAGGAGACAGAAAACTAAACTAAACATTGTGAAGATCATGAACAGGTGATGACGATGTTTACTTACAGTAATATTGCTGTTATAGTTACGCGTAGTTTAATATGTCATAAGAAATTATTCAGAAAAGTCAAATTATTGGTACCTGTCAGCCAATTAGAAAGAAGACTGTGGATACAGTGGTTTAGAATCTTGGCTAATACAGTATCTTTGAGAAGGATTGAAAAAATATAACATACTGTTTCTTAGTTGGCAGCTGGTGCATTGAAATAAGGCGGCTTCTTTCGGTGTGTACCTATTTGAACATAGGAAAGGTATTATAAACCTTGTCTGGGAGGACAACAGAAACATGTTGGCAGGACTGGACTGTGAAGACAGTTGCCTGTTTGTGACAGTGGCAGCTGAGCCACGGTGGTAGGGATACAGTATGTTAAGGGGGTGATAGAAGAAGGAAGACATGGAAGGCAAGGAGTGTTAAGGGGCATCATAATAAGTGAGAGGTGGAAGTGGGAATAGTGTCAGAAGGTTGAGAGGACCGTGAATGGAAACACTGGCCCTGCTTGTTCTGTCATTTCAGCAGACTCTCTGAGGACAGCATTGTTTTGCGGAAGCTTCCGCGTCCCCCTGCCGCCAGTACAAGACGTCCTCTCTGCGGCCGTCGCTGCTAACAGACGCCATCAGTCACACTGGCTCAGAAACCACTCGCCTCCAATCTCACCACTGCTGTGAAGGCAACTGCTCGAGCTTGTCTCACAAATCTGCTCCTCCGTGTGCTCTGCAAGCAAAGACATATATTTACACACCATCACAACAACACGCACACACAGACAGGAAGAGACAAACACACACAGAATTATTTCGTCACTTTGCCAAAACCTAAGAGCACTCCTACTGAATTTGTCACTGTCCTGCTTTTTATATCCCTCTCTCTATGTAGTTCACTGCTGGATTTACACTGACAGAATCCACCTCATGTCCTCCATGTTTCTTGGGCTTACTGTCTTCATCTGAGCATTAAGGGCTCACCACATATCCTCATATACTCTACTGGATGGAAACTTGTCTATGGACCATTTGGGAGATTTTGGTTTAATAATAATATAAAGTCGAGAATTTATTGTGTCTTTTTTGTGATTTTTCTACATAAATCTTCCTAATTTTCAGCTTTGAACACTCATCTCATACACAGAGAGATCTCATGCCGTTCAGTATTACACTGTACTAGCTACCTTTGTTCGTGGACGATGAAAATATGCAACAACATACATGTCACTATAGTGACGAGATAGATGATGGTGAAAATCGTGCTCCATCACGTTAGAAAAATATACATGTGTGGTTCTTGTGTGACATGTTACGATATTAAATTGTGAACAGCATAACATACAATAACATAGTAGAGAAAAATCCCTTTGCAGAGTGACTGCATTTAGAACTGTAAAATTAACCATGTAAATTAGCCAATAACAATATTGAGTTTGGTGAAGAGTGGAGTGTAAAAGCATGAGGCTTTTTATCTTTCTATGTACCCCATAGCAATTTCATTTCCATTCCTCCCTATACAACTACAATAAATGTATGCATAATTCCATGCAGTCTCCCCGTCACTGCACCTCCCACCCTTTCTCCTGACTCTATTCATGCACATTCTTCTCCTGCACAACCCCTCCACACACTAGACCAATGCGCATTCAGTCATCCCTAACGAGCTCAAATGCATAACTCAACCCCATTACCTCCTCCACTCCTCCCATATACCGGAAGTGACAAACTAACTAATATCCACGAGCAGTTGAGTTGTAGGTGGATTTGCCCTTTGATCTCAAAGCCAACCATGTGTTTGAGAATTAGTATAAGTGAGCTAAACAGCCAAGGCTACACATTAATCAACAAGGCATGAAATGCAGTATGAATTGACCTTATTTCCAAACAGGGGTTGTCTTAATTTTCTTCATATTTTGTTTCACACTGTATTGAATTCTAAACATTTTTGCTGAATGTTTTAATGCTTTGTCCATTAATTAGCCATAATTATTTTTTGCATATTTTTTTTAACATTACTGTACATGTAAACTTTATATCTTTATATTTATATCAATAAAGCTATCTCAAAATCAACACTCATTGACTTTGGCTTATGATATTTTTTTATTTTTTTATTTCATTCCCTGCTTGCAACTCCTGCAGTATAGATTGTAAATGGAGCTTTACATACATAATATAAATCTCAGAGCCTATTTGACATGCCTATGGTTATAGCAAGCTTCATCACAACTACGCCTGTTGAACTCATCTCCCCTTCTCTCTTTCCCTCTCTCTCTTTCTCCCTCTCAGCTACTATTATTTATTCAGTTTGTTTGGCGGGACTCAGTAGCCACGGCAGCCCCGGCCTCGCAGACCTATCGAACTGTGGCATAATAGATGTAATACATCAATGCGTTTGAGCTGAGAGCCTTTAATTAGGCCTTCCTGCTCGTTTCATCAATTCCCCCCTGGCCTCCTGGGATTTGGGGGAGGGGTGGGGTTGATACAGAGAGGCCTCCTGCACTGCATGTGAATCACTGCACC
The DNA here is from genome assembly GCA_002120245.1 of Maccullochella peelii. Classification (NCBI taxonomy): domain Eukaryota; kingdom Metazoa; phylum Chordata; class Actinopteri; order Centrarchiformes; family Percichthyidae; genus Maccullochella; species Maccullochella peelii. Next base: position 69,334 of record LKNJ01001059.1, on the reverse strand, counting down.
TCCACCTCCCCAGCCCATTGCTCTGCCTCCTCAGTAGACTCTTTGTCCCTGAAAATTGCCAGCCCCCAGCCTCCTGTCCTCCTCCCTACCCAGCCCACTGCCACTCATGTCTGCGGGGTCAGACAGCATAAAATGCTAATCCTCACCTGAATGTCAATAATTAACAACATGTCGCCCTTCAGGATTTGAAAAGAAGTGGCTCTCTCTCAGAAAGCAGCAGGGATGTCCAATATGAAATAGATGATTCTGAGAATGTTGGTGTGTGCCTGCATACATGCATGTGCAAGTGTGTGTGTTAGTGTGCAGCCATGACCTTGCTCCCCAGGTGCTCTCGGAATGTGTCATGTTAAATAAACGCCAAGCAGCACCCAACTGCAAACACAGAACAATCTCCTGCTGATTTTGCCATTTTCTGTTTACTATTTCTAGCATGGTGCTTTTTTCCTATCTTTAATCAAGAGCGTGGTCTTTCACTTTGAGAGCATGATTTATTGATTTCATGTTCAGATTTCGTACTACTCTCTCTCAAAACCCTGCTCTCGCACTCAAATAGTCCCTGCTTGCGCTTGGATTTGCTCTGCTCCTGCTCAAACTGTGTGCTTGCACTCAGATATATTGTTGCTTGCGCAGATTTCCTGCGCTCTCCCTCAAAACCCTGCTCTCGCACACAGGCTGCTTCTGTGCGCTGGTGAAACGTCTGCTCTCACATTTCTGCTCTGCTCTCGGATTTTTTGTGCAACAACTCTGTCAAAATTCCCCAACCAATAGAATGCCAGCTGTGGTCTTAACCAATGAAATGATCGCTGCCTCTTTGCGGGCACGTTTGCTTTACTTCTTACAGCATCCCGTACGGGTGGTTACTCTTTAAGATAGGAAAAAAAGCACCATATTTTAGCCGTTCGCATTTCACATGAATCATAGCAACAGCATCTGACATTTACCACAAGTTAAAATATGACCACATGAGACCACATAACTGAGGGCCACCAGCACTAGAGGCAGAGGCTGATCTAAGTAAGCATAAAGTGAGGACGACGGCTGTACATCTTTCATTGCTATATGTCAGACCATTGATTGTATTCACACATATTGTAGACATTATAGATTGCTTTGGTTTCAGATGAACAAAACTATTGATTGGAATTCAATCCTCAATCCAAATGTGACTATTTATCATGACATTCAAGAACACAGGTTATTCAGGAAGACATTACTTCAGGCGTTTAAAGGGATGCGTGGGTGTGCAGACCTATGTGAGTTTGTGTGTGTGTATAAATGCATACATTTATGCAAGACAAATCTGTATGTAGCACTGCGTTCATGCATTTCTTCAGGGGGCATTGAGAACAAAAAATTAGAGGGGGATTAAGTTAAAGCCAAACCAAGTCTAATGTCCTTCAAAATTACTTTCACTTTAAGTAAAGATTCTGACTGTATCCATGTGCTTTAGGTAGCTTAAAGGGCTGGACTAGCATACATGTTTACAGCCAAACAGTATGTCCATCATCGAGTGAGCAAAGAAAAACATGCACTGGCGATGACAAGCAAAAACATAGCAACAAAAGAAAAAAAATTACAGTTTGGTATTTTGGTGACTAACCTTGAGTCGGTGGAGAGGTGCAGTCCAGCAGGACAATTCATGGTGTCAGGACGTACTGTGCCAACAAACAGCCAGCACATAGTGGTTGTATATTTCTTCACTGTCACTGAGCATTTGAAAGTAAAGATAAAGGTTGCCGCCTGTTCTCTGAACCAGAGTAATCAATAACTTTGCCTCAGTACATAATGTTACTTTCACACAAACAATGCAAGCTTCTATGAAAGGATTTGCAAAAGATGTGATCCTGGACTGAAAAAGCATCTTAACCATGGTGATCAGTTTAAAAGTAAAAAGTTCTTCCAGACAGTCACTGTTATGCTGGGAAAGTATATCCCATATGAAGAACAATGCATTGAAACTATTCATAGTTTGTCAAATACTTACAGTACAACTATATAATCATGCTGGAAAGTCTTTCATGGAAACACATACAAAATGAGGCAACCCATACTGTACACAGCAGGAAGTTTATGTACTGATCTAGTGCTGGGATTGAAGGCCAAACAGTTGAAAAACTGAGGGGCACATTCAGAAGATGAGAAGCCCTGAAAGAGCTGCAGATCAGAGGACATCACTGGACCTTATTATATAGCTGTTGACTTGGCTGCTTGCCAGCTGAAAGGGCAAGGCCTCAACTGTGGCTCAGATATCTGCTCCATGATCATTAAGTTTGTGATGTAAAGACAATAATAAAAAGAAGACACGAATTGCGAGAAAGTTTTGAAATCCACATTTATGTAACAGCAGTTTAGTCCCATTGGATGTGCAACTCCGGTGAACAGTATAGTATATAAAATTGATTTAGGATTTAGGAAAACTCACTTGTCATTGGCTTCATAAAGACCAACAGATGGCATCATTCTGTTATCCATCTTGTCAAGGATGCAAAGTATTTTTTGATGGAAAAACATAAGAAATAAGCACATGTGCACTCACATACACAAGCATATATGCACATATATCATTCAATATGGTATTGGTTTATAAACATAGTATAAATATTGTATAGTACCATCATTACATGATGAACTGCCCAGAGTCTGTTAATTCCAGAGAAGCTAATCTCTTCAGTCTTTTGCTAATATATCCATTACATGAGTGATGCTCCCATAAGCCTGCCCTAGTCAGTAAATAATTCTGGTTAATTAAGCCAAGACATCCATCTTTGCCTTGGCTTTCTGTGCAGACTCTGCAAAAGACATGTTCTATTAATAAAACAGTGGTTATCACCACTGTTGATGTAGTTTCAAACCTGTTAATTAGACAGTAGATTTCAAATGGAAATTAACGGCCAATAATTCATTGGAAAAGGGGAAATGACACTTTATTTCCATGATGGCACACTCATCAGGAGGCAAAACAGCAGGGAATGGCTGTGTAAGACAGACAGACTGAAGTAAACTTTTATTGTTTTGTGTATTTAGATGTTCATGTCAGTATGCTACTTGTTTGCCAGGAGAGATTTGTAGTTAATGTAGTTTATCAGTTAAAGGTAGCCCAAAAGCTAAATTTGAGTAAACACCAACAAAAAATATGTCCATTTATACTCTAAAATATAGGTAACTCAAAAGGCGTCCTTGTTTGTGTACATACTTTATGTGAGGCAACCATCACATGTCACATGGTGAAACGAAGAATGATTCAATTGTTTTTGCACTTTATCTCCAGTCCATTTACCAGTTTAAAAAGAGACATTTTAAAAGATACAATATATCTGTTTACATGGGAGAGAGGGCTTGTTAACAGACATTTGACCTTTAGTGATCTCCTATATCTTTGTTCCAAATTTCCACTTAATTTTCACAAAAGGTAAATTACACCCAAGAGAAAGCAGCCAGTGTTTTGATTTTCTATTAAATAGCAAATTAATTTCACATGCCACAAAACGTTGCTATTTTAACTAGCATTAGTTCCCTCCCAGTATACTAGGACCAAATTTATAATGTCCCCAGGGCATCACTCCAATATGATTATACTCCGCTGGTAAAATAATTAAGTGTGGAAAACACATTAGGTCTTTCTGCCTTTCTCAACAACAAATGAACACATCTATCTCTCTGTCTCTCTGTCTGTCTATCTACCTGGTGTACAGTGGAAGAAGATAGCAGCACATTCAGCGGAGCCCTCCACCGATGTCTTTATGAGGCTGATCGGTACAATTGATTGGTTTAATAGAAAGCAGCACCCAGTCTGATATTAAGTGCACCAGCCAATAATAGGAGCGTGGTATTTTTCTTATTACTTAATGTAATTATTATTTATTATTTGTAATTATTAAAATTAAGGTTTTCAGAGAATCTGTCCTACACCACTAGCCTATCTGCCACAGCCACTGCATAATGTATATTCAATTTCAGAACTTAACTTTAAATGTAGAGTCCACAGAACTGTGATACAAAATGAATGTTATTTTAAGACATTATAAAACATTCTCTCTGTGTGACAGCAATCAGCAATCAGCAGTTTGAAAATGCCAATATGTCTAAAAATTACAAGCCATTTTCTCATACTGACGACACTCTCCACAGGGAAGATGGTGCTAATGGAAGTTTGGGCAGGGAGCCGTTTTATTAATTATGCAGAAGTCATGTAAGACATGAAAAGCAATTCACTTCACATTAACCTGGTCTTCAGACGGACACATAAAACATATCTTCACAGACTTAACTCCAAGAAATGTGTAGAAAAGCTGGATTCTCATGCACACTTTTGCAGGTAGACAGCATTCTGTTAAGTTTTAATAGAAACTCTCCCTAAATCATAGGTTGGCATACACGATGATAAAAGATGGCGCTGTGGACAAAGTCTGTTGTTTCAGAGTTGCAGTTTTGAGAGAAAATGAAGCCGTAATGGACATTGCCAAAAAGCAGACAAATGCAACAACTCATTTACTCAGCAAGCCATCAGAGATACTTTCTCACCAGAAACTCCAGATCTTAATCTGCATGAACTGTAGGGTTAATTTCACCTGAAGCTCATGTTCTTTGGCCTGATCCATATAGTGGAAAGCTTTCCTTTTTTGCACATTTCCCGCCTCTGTTTAGGTTCACCCTGCCCATTTACGAGCAAACCAAGGTTTGTAAACAAAAGTTACATGGATTAGTTTACAAAACTGAGTTTTTGTCAGAACATTTGCTATAATTTACCATCTCTGGTCTTTATCCAGGGTATAAAAATCTGAAACATGTTTTTGGTACAAAAAAGCAGTGTTCTGTGATTGTACGGTACATACTGGCTGCTATTGTTCTCATTTGCCATATCAAGCCGAACTTAAGATATAAACTGTCAAGTTCCCTGCTTGGTGTGAATGTGCCGTAATTCCCATATGTCTCTTGTCTAAAGAATCAAAGACACTTACAGAGAACAGACAGAATAACAACAAAATATTGTAAACTATTCATGAAAAAGAACTTCATCTTTGAAGTACTTACATCACCACATCTACAAATGTGGGTCGTATTAGCTTGAGCGCCAGTTAGCAGAATTTGTCAACCCCTTTTATGTGTCCATCATATTCGTGTTAGCCAGTTTCAGCTTCTGAGTGCAGCTTGTCTGTTCAGTTCAGTTCAGTTCAGATGATTTTGCAAGGTTTTTTTGACAGTTTCTCCTGTTTTGGTGACACAGATAATCTGATACCCGTGTTCTTCCATAGCTGACAAATGTTGCTAACACCTAATAGGTGTTTTCATTATTTGGTCTACCCCCGCACATCATTCAACTACTCATATTACGCTGTTTGCTATGCAGCAATAAAAACATCTCTTATCGTACTTTATGAAGTGCAGACATCTGCAAGACATAGAATTTTAGTTTCAGACTGTATTCTATGATATTTACAATACATGTGCAAGAGTGCACATATAGTAATAAGAGCAACACATTTTTTGTGTCCACCACCCTTTATGTTTGTAACATCTCACATCCTGAAGATGAGTAGTATAGTTCACCATGGGAACAAAAAATGTGTGTCTATTTAACACAATAAAGAGGGGGCTGAAAGACTTGCAGCCTCTTCCCTAATGAGCCTTGTAAGACCTCACACTGTTTGATGTCTAGGACTGTTTCATCCAGCTTAGACACTGTCTCCATTGCCCCCTAACCTTCTCTGTCCAAGGAGGGGACTGGCAGGCTGGCACCCCTCTGCCCTGTGCCTACCACCCACCAGGCCAGACCATGTTCTCCACTTCATTTACCTTATGCTTCGCTCCTCTGCCAGACAAGGGCCAGAGGCCAAAACGCAGACAGATATGCACCTGCAAGGTAGCATCCCTTGGGATTAAAGCGGGCAGTTAATTTTGTTTGCTTTTGACAGGGTGTTTTTAATTTTACCTGCCAGTGTAGGTTTGTTCAGGTGCTCTCTCCGGACATCTGTCTAGAGTGACCTATCATCGCCATATGGTCACAGTTCCCACAGCTCACTACTGATGGACCTAAAAGAGTCATTAAACCTGTGTTGACGTTAGCGAAAACAACATTGTGCTATATTAAGGCTTTATTGTGCTGTATCTGAACTCTCATTCCCAATTGTTTCCCCTTTAAATGTAATTTCACACAATGTTGTAACCGATAGGATAGCAATTTTTGTTAATGAGCGTTGTTTTTTGCTTGTGGGTATTTGACATGTGCTCACAGTTTTCCTCTTTTCATGTATTTGATCACCAAGATAAAACTGAGGCAATGAAAACTCTTGTTGGATTTTATACCATAGTTCTATATCTGACGACTTTACACAGCTGAGACAGTGAGCTTGTGCGTCCTGGCAACTTCAAATGTTTTCAGGTTTTCTTCATGAGATTATGGTTGGATTCAATGGAAAGGGTTGTTTCAAAAGGGAGAGAGAATCTAGTCTGAGGGGAAAGAAAAGTTACACATTCAGTGAATATTTAATAAAACAGCCAGAGAAGGGAAGAAGTGAGTGAAGAGCATCGAATAAGAACCAACCAGTGCTGAGATCACATTGATGCTGGACAATTTAAATAATGTATAAAACCACTGCATGGATATACGTATGCTTGCATGAGATGTGTGTTGCATGTGAGGAATGCAACATTTGAAGCTATCTACATAAAAGAAAGGCTGTTTGATTCATCTCTGGCTTGCATGTCATTGACAAATCAAGTTGTGCCTTGTAGTGGCTGGAGATTCGGGTTTGCTCACTGTAGCACTTTACTTTGAGACATTTCAACATTTCAACAGATTCAGTTATATTAAGTACACATTTTGTGTAAATTTGACCACACTCAGAGATCATATGGCATTTCCAGGCAAAGTTCTAAAACAGTAAAGATAAAAATCAATACTTTATAAAAACACAAAACCACTTTTTTTTCAATTTGTAATCTGTAAACACATTCCCCCTCCTTTTCACATTCACTGTCAAATCATTGTAAATTCTTAACAGCTACCAACTTCCCAGCACCCCTCTTACTTTTTCACTATGCTAATTATCACTCATGTTGTCACAGCAAAAATATCAAACACAAGATAAATCTGTGTGACAGGAAAAGTTGTAGCATCAGATTTGCCTAAATTTGCCAAAGTGCTAAATGTTTGCTGCCAATTAACCCTAAACTACTCAACTAGCTAAGTGGCAACATGTGAACTGATGTGATCAGTCAGTGGTCCTGTTAAAGGTGTTACCAGGAATAATCTATTAAACTCAGTCACACATAAAGTGACACCTGAATTTGGAAGAAAATGGCCATGGCCACGGAGAATTCTCGATTCTGATTGGCTGGATGGTATAACCCGACAGTATAGCTGGACAGCTCTGACGCAGGGTTTTTTGTTGTTCTAAATTATTAGGCCAGTTTTAAACTATAAGTTAGGACAGCAACAGTGAGACTTAGCCACAGAGCTTTGAACTAGTGTTAATTGTGTAACCAAAGTGTAGGAAGAAAAAGGCAAATTAATCAGTCAGAATGACACAAATTTCAAATGTGTTAGTTGATTTGGACGTCCAGATGCACGATGAGAAGGAAAGACAGGACATCAGAAATAACATTAGCTACGGTGAAGCTGCCTGTGGGTCTGAGGGACAGCTGCAGAGGGAAGGAGAGACGACATATGACCAAAACTGAACAGAAGAAGAGCTGTGAGAAGTCATGGATAAGAGTGAGAGGTAAAGAGAGACAGCGATAATGACTGTGTGCGTGAGAGTGTCTGCGACAGAGGGAGGGGGAGGGAGAGAGGCAGCCTGTGTGAGCGAGAGACAGCGCTGCCGCTACATAACGTTATCTCCGCTGTTAAGAGTTTAATAATATTAGCAGAATGCAGCATTTCTCTCTATTCTTGATAATAAGAGCAATCAGTACATTTCTCTTTCTGTCCCAATTGCAAAACTTGACAGGATTTATGATTCCCATTCTGTTTAGATGTTGCCTAGCAACAAAAAATGATTTCTGATACATTATGTTATTCATATATTGTTTGATATTTAAAACAGAAAAGTGAGATCAAAGTAAGTTATATAAGTAAATGAACGACTGATGTTTTGCATTTGATTATATGGTGTTTTGTTGGTTGCAGCCATGTAAGACACAGAACACACAGAGACATGGGCACATGGACTCAGATACAAAAAATGTGGTAAAAATACACAAATACATCAAGTGACAACACGTTTAGCCATCGCTAAAACCATCTTCAGCCCCCATTAGTTAAAACTAATCATCAGCTGTGTCATTATGAGCAAATAACATAATTATTTGACCTGCTAGACCTGGCCCTTGGTAAATAGAATAATACCCTCGAAGTTTGTACATTTAATGTTTGTAATGGATGACATGGAGGCTAAGAACCATTCAACGTGAATCTTGTATGGTATTGCTTACTTATTTTCGATATCAGTACACCTTAGATGTGGTGCTTTTTCCCTATCTTTATCAAGAGTGTGGTCTTTCACTTTGAGAGCATGATTTATTGATTTCATGTTCAGATTTTGTACTACTCTCTCTCAAAACCCTGCTCTCGCACTCAAATAGTCCCTGCTTGCGCTTGGACTTGCTCTGCTTCTGCTCAAACTGTGTGCTTGCGACCGTACTTTTTCTTTTACTATAATACTTCATATATATACCGTATACCAGCGCCCGTACTTTTTATTTTACTATAATAGCTAGAGCGCAAAAAATCTGCACAAGCAACAATATATCTGAATGCAAGCATACAGTTTGAGCAGAAGCAGAGCAAATCCTATTTTGGGCTATTGTGAGAGTGCGAGAGCAGGGTTTTGAGAGAGAGTATTACAAAATCTGAACATGAAATCAATAAATCATGCTCTCAAGAGTGAAAGAACACGCTCTTGATTAAAGAGAGGGAAAAAGCACCATACTTAGAGTGTATTATCGCATTTACACAATGACCTCTTACCACAAGTAAAATGAGAAGCTGTGTTTAAATTGTAATTCTATTTATTTTAGCCCAAGAGTTTATTCGTACATAAGTACTATGTTGGAGGTGTCTTGTTATTCAATTTTAATGGACCTGCAGCTAATCAGAAACAAGTACTTTTCCTGGCCATGGTACAGTATGGTAACTATTTCACTGTGTCATATCAAATTAAGGGTTTTCAGAAAGGCTGGTTTTTGTATTTGAATTTGTTTCTCCTTTATTTGTCTGGAGAACACAAAATCTGTAGACTAGAAACACTTCTAACAGATATCTACTATTTTCACTTAGTTCTGACCATAATTGGATGGAAATTAAGACACTTCCAAATCTGCTGTGAGAAGAATATACACTGACATTTCTACAAGTCAAATGGTCTTTGTGCAAAGTAAATGTATCAGCCAAGTGGAGGAGCAGACCTACTGGGATGGGAACAAAGCAAAACAACTGGCCTTGCTTATGTTAAATTAGTAAACACAATAATAAGACTGCAGAATTCCCAGAGCAAACACAAGGACAAGATCAAGTAATTCTCTTATCCTACCGCTCTCTGTTTTTCTCTGAGAAACCCAAGCAGTCCTCACTGCTTCTCTTCTGAGCTCAATGGGTAAAAAACAGATACATTTTCAGATGAAGCTGTTTTCTAAAATAACACAACATTAAAACATCTAAAAACATATTTGTTTTTTTTTTTTTGTACCAGGAACCACCTAACTAAAACACAAACTCACGTGCTTAACACGTATTTCCATTAGGTTGTCGCGGGACTGTCAAAAACACTTTGCAGATTACTTCTGGGATCACAGTTCATTGTCCATGTATTTGTAAGCTGATAAAAATATAAGCATGCGTCATATTCTCTGCAACAGTGACCCATGCTGCTTGCTATAGTTGAGAAATAAATAAACACGGACAAAAGAGGAGAAGACGAATTTGACAGAGCTCGATGTTGCCATTGCTCTCCTGCCATGTTTAAGTTGAAAAGACTGTTACATGAAGTTCCATAAAAGCTTTCCCTCAGCTCCTGTGGTAAATTCAATGTAAATTAGTATTGTTCAGTCAAACAGGAAAAGGAGACAGTGAGAAACGCATCTTTTTGTACTAAATTGTTGGTGAAGACATTTTAGCCCAAATTAGAACGTAAAAGGTACCCTGTGGCGCTTCCTTGTAAATAACGTACATTTTTCAAATATTTTAGAGCTTTGGTGCATTTGCTTGCTAACAAAAGCTGGCACGTTGCTATGTTTCCTGGCGCATTACCACCACCAACTGTCAGTCAGTGGAATAACAGGAATGTGTATCATATCTTTCACATACTCATGCGCATGCATGTGTGTCCTCCAGAGGATACAAACAAAATCGGGATCTCCTCGTATAAACATATCCATAGCGCTACTAATGGTCAAAAACTCCACAGGGTACCTTTAACTGATAGCCAATAGCAAGGTTACCCCATACAGGCAAACATGGCCAGTGATGGACAATTCTGTACAGCTATTTACACGTCCTTGAGGTATTGATACATAATATCAAAACACAAAGGAATCCTGTGAAATACTTGTAAACTCTTCAAATAAAGTCTGTCAATATGATATGTGATGTTTTTTATTGCTTAAGAGGTGTAGATTTGGTTTGTTTGTTTTTTTTGGTCAACTCTTATTAAAAGCAAGGTCTCATTTGATTTACAGTTTAAGTTATCCTTTATTGATCCCTGTAGGGAAAGATATTTGAAGCATTTTAACCTGCACTGACAGGAGAATTAACCTAATATACATGTTTTGATGGCAGGGGAAACCGGAGCACCCAGAGGAAACCCATGCAAACTCTACACAGAAAGGCCCCGCCCCAGCTGGGAATCGAACCCATGACTTATTTGCTGTGAAGCCAAGCCACCAGCCACCGTTCTGCCAGTTTACACTCACGAATATGTCTGTTGGGCATTAAACTATATTTTGAATGAGTTATTGAAGTGCCTGTGAGTGCAAGCCTGTTTTTGTGTGTAATGCATTTTCTGTCCCATTGCAAATTCTGCTCCAGGCGTACTTGAGCTCTCAGTCTTCAGGAATTAATTTAGTCTGTTTTGACTGTAAATAAGGAGATTGGTGAAAAACTTGGGGCAGTAAAACACCCTGAATACACTTAAAAATGTTTACTATCTCTTAAAATCATACCACAGTAGCATCTTTTGAAAATTCCCTGCAAGGTCACCCATGAAATGGTATTCATCGTCTTCCCACAGAAAAGTGTTCTCATCTTGGCATAGGACATAAACTGTGTGTGACACCAAACACATTTCATTTTGGGCTTTCCACATATCACATCACCACTTTCTGTAAATCTGCATTGACAACTCGAAAACACATAAACGTGTGCACACACGCACACTTTATCACAGTATAATGCACTCACACACACACAAGCCTCCCCCTCACATGCAAACACACAGGAGCGCAATTAAAAAGACAGTATTACTGACACGCCTACTGGCTCCAATACACTTCACTGACTTCCCCACAGTGGTCACTGACTCAGAATGCTTATCAAATCACTCTTTATCCATTCTGTGGTCTCTGTGTTTAATAACTCTTAGAATCACTACAAAATACTCTCATCGACATACAGTATGTTGTCTTTAATATCTAAACTCTAACAACAAAACTGATTATAATTAACACATAATGTCTAACTGACATTTTGTTTGTGATGAAATCAGCTCTAGACTAAATGTGGTTTTGTCACCGCTTTTCCCAGGTTCTTGGACAATTTTATACACAGCCTTTTATCTCATCTCAAGTAGTATTAATATAACGAACATAAGTGTGGTGGATGAGTGCTCAGCCCTTTGCAAGTGCCTGTGTGAGTGCAGTACAATAGACAGTAAAATAATACTAGATGCTTTCATGAAAGGATAGTTTTCGTCGGATAGTCTTTTGTCACGACACAGGTAGTGCTGGTAAAATGATTTCTGCTAAGCCTCATGGCTGTACAAGCTAACAGGCCACAACATAAGCTAAATGCTTTGGTTGCCACTAACATAAAAAGGATACAGACCGTACCTGAGACCAGGTGAGCTTGACTCGCCTCCCGCAGTCGCCAACCCTGCACTGAGCTAGGTGTTGGTTTCAGTTCATTTAGATTAACAGAAATACAAAAATGAAACCAAAATACTTCAGGGATGATGGTTATCATTCACTGTTCATCACAGTCTCAACAAAGAGTTGCTTGCTATCAGCAGCACGCCACTCCCATGCGTTCACTTCTCTACTCTCTCTCTCTCTGTCTCTGTCTCGCCTGGCGTCTGCCCTCTGACCGGCTCATATAAGCTAAGACCTGCCTTTTTGACAGTTGGCAACCAATCAAAATGACAGATGACAACCTGTGACCATGACACTATCTCAATACAATACTCTCAATACTGCAATATGTACTTTAGGTGAGTTATTGGTCGCTGTAAGCATTCCTCCTCTCCATACTGGCCATGAAGCGATTCCTTCATCATTGTAAGGAAAGGGGGACAAAATCAACAATCTTCTTTCTTTGTTCTGCGCAAAATTGGATTTTAAAGTTCAGCAGTCTTTGACCTGCTAGTCTTGTGCAGGTTTATCACTTCTGTGTTGTCCATGCAATGCAACCGGGACGTACCCCTCCACCGGGGAAACACAAAGGGGGAACTTTGCACTAAAAAATACTGCATGTTTTGGAGACACTCGTTTAATTTGGCTAACTCTGCTGCTGAAACCTCACATAACTGTGGCTTTTGTCCAGTGTAGCTGACTATGAAGAAATCATTTCACAGCCAGTGTGGAGAGATGAGGTGATTACGTAACTCTCTCAATAAACATATTGCATGTGATTATTGTGTAAACATAGACTTCCTATCCTTTTACCTAGCGACTCAAAGAGCTCATCTTAATGATCTTTTCTCCGGGTTGGGAACCACCTGCATGTTCTTGTGCTATGTTCGTCAAATATTACAAACACATGCAGCCAATAAATTGTTTAGTATAATATTAAATTCATATTTGGCTAACAGTACAATCATCGGGTTTTGCTCAACAAATTGGGTGAAAGCATAAGGTTGTTTTCTCTTCTTAAGCAAGTTGTTGCTGCATCTGTGCTATAGGACTTTTGATGCAGCCAGCATCTGATTTTTTGCAGTCATCCCTATGGAGCAGAGGCTGTAGTGATACCCTTTTAGCAGCCAGTAGAAAAGGGAACATGGCCGATATGTGTTGATCTACAATTCAACCACTTGAACAGCCGACATGGAAGGGTGCTCAAATGGTGCTTCCCGGTCTTAAACCTTGCAGCACTTGAATGAACAATAAGCTTTAATCTGCTGTCTCTCAATACAGCTGGCCTGATTATTTGTTACCAAATATTTAAATACTCAAACATGCAAAAAGTGGATGTACTCCTAAAAAGTGAGTACAAGCAGTGTCTGTAAAAAAACATTCTAGCTCCAATAAAATGTGGAGCGTTGCAAATTGATAAACGGTGACAGTGAAAGTTATATAAGCTGCTGTGGCAGATCTGAGTCAGTTAATGTGATTCCCCCAGCCTGACCCAGTCGCTTAGAGAACGCACCTTTCTTGACGTGGAATAACAAGAATTTGCATGAAATCCAAGTGGGTGCAGGAGGGAATGAGATTCGTGACAGAGAGGCACACAACAACACCGAGACACTCACTCAACAGACTCACACTGTACCTCAGCAAGTCATCCAATATAAATCCAACTGTAGCCTACAGGACATTTTCTCATTCATTAGAACCATATTTTACATTAGAATCAAATGAAGGCTCACTGTTTTCACCTATCATAATTCATATTCTCCGTTATCATGAAATTCATCCACCCACGTTTCAGAGGTCATTGCTTTTGTGTTTTAAAAATCACAGTTTCAGCCACTACACCCTCCTCACTCCCTGTCTGTGTTGCAAGGTTAACACTCCGACCAGGTGAGAGGCTGAGGAAATACTGTACGAGCACTGAAGACTGTCAAGGGCACCTCTTGCACTCAGTGCTGTGATGGATAAACAATCACACATACAGAAAAATCTGCCTCCAGGCCGCGAGTGATTCATAAACTGCACAGAGCCGAAAGATGACTTTACATCTGGCATCCTCTCTTGCTTCAGATGGCTTTAGCTGTGGCACTTTGCTGCCTTTCAAGAGGTAGGCCACATAATGTCAACTGGCCGGCTCTGATGGTACATTTAGCATTGTGTTAAAGCCACAACCCCTTATCCAAATGTAACTAGGTGAAAAAGTAACAGATGAAAAACAGTAATAGAGAAAATAGAAAAACTCCTATAGACATATTCTCTGTTATTGCAGTCTTGCTGTTCACACCCAGCAGGGCGAGTAGTGTTACCCTCGCTGCAAGAGCCGTGTAGTTACTGAGAGTTCAGGAGGCGACTGGAAATGAAAGTCTAATTTTCACTTTTCTTTTACCTGAAAAAAGGATGCTGAGGTTGCTGACAGTTGTAAGAATGCTGAAGCAGATGGTAGAAAAAAAAGATCTGTACAGGCCAAGGAAGCTTACTACCCTTGAAATTTTGATGGAAACTGTGTTTATTGACAATGTTGAGAATTGTCATTACATTTTTTTGTGTATTTTGTATTAATGAGATATGTTTAGTAGTAGTAGGAGTAGGAGAACTTATTGCAGCGTTAACAGAGATATTGTATAATACATACTGTATGCTAACAGGGACTGTTTTGACTTTCTATGTTTCTTCTTTTTCTCCATTCTGTCAGTGTGTTTTTGCAATAGTTAAGCTCATTCTCTGCCTTTTAATTGGACCCATTCTGACTATATTTTTATATTGCATTTTGAAGGCCATTTTATTTTTGTTATCCACAATTCATTTTATTTTGTTTTCTTGAAACAAGGAAGAAAACATTGGGGGAAACCAAAGAACCAATGCTGTCAAAACCAGAAGACCCCACAAATATTAACTGTAAGCAAGAGGGTATCTCAACCACCAAAATGCATAATACTGAAATTTAAACATGCAATAAAACTGATTAACAGACAACAGTGAAGTTTACATTACTGTATTTATGTTAATGGCCAATGGCCATCATTATATCCCATGCATTATACCACAGAATCCAGGCAGATTGCAACTGACGAACATTACTTTTGTTTTACTGTACAGTGCAACAGTGAACAATTAACATGCATGTCACAATCTATTTCATTAAACGAACTGTGACTCATAAAAGTGGAAGAACCACTTCCCAGTGTCAGCAGAGACTCCTTTTTATCCCTATCTCTGTTCCTCTCACTGTTTCAGTGTCCTACATGTGTGTGACAGAACTGTAACAGAGACCTTGGGAGCAGTTGAATGGGGCTGTGTGAACATGTGTCAGTGGAATCTCTAATGGGAACACCATGCTCCTAATATACAGTCCATCTGTAGTCTGCACAATGAATAACAACAGCTCTTTGTAATATTGACTCCTCCCTGCTCCCATTTTAATGGTTATGCCTTTGTCCTTTGTGGTAAAAAGTCCTATAGGAAACATTCTATTGCTGTGTTATGGGGGGGCTGCGGAGTACAAGGCTGGTTCTCCTGTCTATCAGCTCTTTATTATTCATTAGGATCTCTTTCCTTTTCCTGCGTAAAAGGACCTTGATAAGCTATGTTTATTCATACACTAACCTTTTTAAATATTTCCAAGAGCTCTCCAACAAAGACCTACCTGGCATACCTAATGCCTAATCTTTGTGTCATTATTCAGTCCTCATGCTCTCACTTCTCACTTAAGATGCAATACATGAATTGTGCCTCCACACTTCTTCTTGGTCTTTCTATTTCGCTCTCTCCCTCGGTCTCTGTACTTGTCCCTGTCCCTCGCTTTCACTATCATTTCATTATTTACGTTTTCATGCTGGCATTTCTTTGTTGTTGTTTTTTTATGCATTGTGTTAGTTGCTTCTTCTTTTCTTGTCCTCCCCCTCCAGTTTGCCCTCTTTTTCTCTGGCTTTCTCTCATTCAGAAGTCCTTGCCTCTGCAGACTTTTCCCTTAGGGCAGCCTACTGATTAGTGCAGTCCCACCTCTCTCTCTCTTGCTCTCTCTCTCTCTCTCTCCTGCCCACAATTGTTTTGGTTTTTTTGTTTGTTTTTACATATTTAAATTATTTATTGTCCTGAGGTTATTGTCACAGTATGTACTGTTCTATAAAAGAAAATAAGAAAGATAGCACATGTGTAGGTCTACTATGCAATGACACTACAGAAAATACCACAAAACAGGTAACTCAAGCCAGTGAAATTGTATAGTTAGTGCTGGGTATCATTTGTAATACTTTAAAATAATGAAATACAATACTGTTGAGTTGTACCACTGGTACAACTTAGCAAAGTGACTTTCCTATCAGTTCGTTTATAGGATAAGTGTCTTGATGTTTTTCTCCAAAAACCTTTGATTTTCATTTAAAGGAATGTCTGTACACTATACTGTCGCTACTGGCAGCAGCTAGTTAGCTTAGCTTAGCATGAAGACTGGAAACAGCTGTCCTTGCTATGTCCAAAGGTAAGAAAATGCGCCTACCAGCACCTCTAAAGCTCACTAATTAACACAGTATATCTTCATTAAAAACTGAAGCGTAAAAAAGACTCGTTGCAGGGTTTATGTGCCAAACATGCTATGGCACAGTAACTTCCTGGACTCTTTGCTGGTTGCCTGGCAACCTCACTGTGATGACAAGATGTCAGGAAGTTACTGCGCCTGGCCAAAAAATAGTTTCTACACTTTTTGTGTGTTTTGTTTTTGTTTAAACACATACAGACTAAACAAACAAGATATAAAATATATGCGAAAAACTCAGTTCTATTCATACAAAATTTTTGTATTATTAAAACATAGAATTACAATCTTATTTAAATTAGGACATATACAGTATGATAAGAGAATACGAAAACCAGACTAAGAATTGTTCTTACTGCATTTGATTGCAACTTTCAATACTTTTTCATATTTCCTACTAACAACAGGAAAAAAGCTGACACTTTGTCATGAAAGGGAATTATGCCCCAATTATTGTTAGAGAGGACAAAGCAGGTTTTTCAATTGGTCTTTTGTTTTGATTTATCTCTAGAAAATGTACCAATCCAAGGGATAACATGTTGTGAGAGCAATTATTTCCAACATGGTCCCAAAAATATGAAAAGACAGACATAAAACATTTAATATGAAATAAAAATAAAAACAGAATTTTAAAACCAAAACTGCATCATTGGAAACTAACCCAAAAATAAATATCCACATCAATACACATAAATACAACAAAAACACATTAATAGCTTGTGTAAAATTTCATTAATAACTTTACCTCAACACCTTAATCTATAAATAAGCTCTATGTTCCTCTTGAAATACAATTTCATTGTTCAAGCCTTTGCATAACATTTAAGAACAATGGGTGTGTTTGCATACATTCTTCAGGAGTTATGAGTTTATGTGAGCTTAACATTTAACATCTTAATTAAGCTACTTGTCTAAGATCTATTGGACCTGAAACCTTTTTTCTTTTCTTTTTTCTACTGGTTCAAAATTGTTAGCACATAAAATCATGTTCCTGTCCAGCTCCATTTGTCTTCTATAAGTGGCTCAGCAAACCTTACTCTGCTCCTCTATTATACCTACACTGCTTGAATAGATACAGTAGTTAGCAGTAGCAGAGATGTTCCTTTTTCTCTGTGCCCACATCTGCCAGTCTGCCAGCCACCCATGATACTTGGCAGGATTTCACTGGCTACAGTGAGCGCCGTAGTAGCACCACCGCCGGCACAATGCTAAGAGATGGGCCAGCTGTAGGCCCAGATACTGATGTACAAACACAGACGCTGGTCCCAGTTAACACAGATAATCTGTGAGGTTTCTAGAGCAGTAAGGTTCCAACACAAACATGGCTCATATCCAAGAGAAGAGATATACGGCACATGCCCAATATATACTCACTAAACAATTATTACAAACCTGTGAGTTTCATTACTACTGTTACAACTGATGTTTTGTGCAATAACAACTGTTTATGCCTAAAACATGAAGATTTCCCTGATGCCGTCATGTTATTTGCAACCTGACACTTGCCATACTTTTTCGCTGGTTGTCTACACACAGGCCTTCGGAGCACTGGCAAATAGGAAAGTGAAGTAATAAAAAAAAAACCTTGACCGGTTTACACTCTGGTTTAATTGCAGGATTGATTTCTGAATGGCCGTGACTTTATTCCCATGGTCTTTCTTGAGAACACCTGCCTTTTTTATCCTCATCCAAAGACAAATAAAATGCCATATCTCAGCTTTGATCTCATTAGGACTTAGGACTGATACAAGCAACGCCACTGCAAAACGGTGGAACATGACGGAGAGCAGGCAGAGGTTCAAGTGCAGCAGGAAAAATCTGTTTTAGCTGACACCTATTGAGTTCATCAGGAAATGTTTATTAGTAGAATTAATTACTAATTTAGCAACTGCGCCAGTTTCCAATTATTCGGTCTGGGTTACTTTATTTTCCATCTCTACTTTCCTATGTACTCTTGCACGCTGTCAGCCTTGTGGCGCTGTCAATCTCTATATAGATCTGCCTGTTTGTTTTCCCTTCTCACTCCCATTCTTCCTTCAGATGAACTGTCACATCCCCTCCACTGAGCATCAATCCACTTTCCGCAATCTGCCCCAAAGTTAGTGATGCCAAATCCATGACGGCCTCACTCAATCCACATTTTCCACCCAGTGGAATTTGAGGACGCATAAACCAAACCTTGCTTGGATATGCACATTCCCACTCAGACTCATCAATCAGGCCTCGTGGGAGCTGCCGTGCTCCAGATTGGTTTTTAGCTTTCCAGTGAATTGATTGAGAAAAAGAAACTTAAAAGTAATGTGTTTGCCAATAAGTTGCCACACCAGCTCAATTTGAAATGGCATTAGGCATCCTGACTGCCTCTACCAACGATTACTAAGGATTTTTGATGCTATTGTGGAGCACTCCTACCTTCTCTACTGGCCACACAAACTATCAAACTACGTTAAAGTACCGTTGGATATTACCTGCTACCTAACATGAGGAATAGCAGCTTGTGTGAAGCAGGAAAATGAGTGAATGTGAGGGTAAGTTAGAGGGAGTGAGAAGATGAGTGGAGAGAGTAGAAATCTGAAGGGGAAAGAAGAAAGAGATGCAATTCAAATGGTGCAATCTGACAGAATAATTTATTGGGTTTCTGCAGCTTGGTAAAGAGTTTCTGATAAATGGAGCAAGTCACACTGAACTGTTATCAAAAAAATGAGAAGGGGGTCATACCAATTGAGAAAATATATAGCAAAAATCTGAACTATCCATCCATCCATCCATTAGCTATACCTGCTTATCCTTGACGGTTGCTGAGGGTCTGGAGCCAATCCCAGCTGACATTGAGCAAGAGGCGGGTGGAAGATGGACAGGTCGCCAGTCAATCACAGGGCTGAATCTGAACTACATCCTTCAATTTATTATGTAATGATGACAGATCTTGAAGGGCTGCGACAGCGTTGTCTCTTCATCTAGTGTTTGAAACAGTTGTGATTGGGAATTTGATTTAAAAAAAAAAAAAAATCACTCTCCTAAAAGCCACATAGTCCTTTTCTGCAATTTATAAATCAAGATAAAATAATTCAGTGAACTCATTGAATGTAAAAAAAAAAAAAAAAAAAAAGTGAAGAATGTTAATATTAATCTCAAATAATTCCAGATATTAAATGAGACTGGTTAAGGATAAGCACACCCTATTCATATACGTATGTGTTGCTGTATACACTTCAATAAACAGAATATTTAAGTCATTACGATTGAGAGGAAACAAGAAACGGAATAAGTTGAGTTGAGAGCCTCAAAACATCTTTGAAGGTCCTACAAACAACGTTACATCAACTGAAATTTATTTTTAATGCCTTCACAATAAGAAGTAAGACGTTTACCAACTTGAAAAACAAAGAGTCTTCATCTGTCTTTGTCGTAGAAGGCAGACAAGATTGAGATCTCTGAACCTAAATCAAAGTATTTAGGAATTTTAATTGAGGACTGCCTTATTTTTTTTCATCTCACATAATTCAGCATCTTGCTGACAAATTTAACCTGAATATGGGAATTAATTTTTGGAACATGTAGTATTTTTGATTTGTGATAAAAAACAAACTGGCCACCACTACTGAAATGCCACGGCTGATGTTTATATAGTGATCAGTGTAGTGATGTTTGTCTACATGCTTCCTCCATACTGCATGTTTGTGTACATTAGACAGAATAAGATTTACCCCAAGTTTACACCTTTCATAGTTCACTGTCCACATACACACTTATTGGCACTTATTTGTTTGTTAAAATACACTGTTTACGTCGCCATTATTATGTTGTGCCCTAATACTAAGGAACTGACAGAATTCCTTAGTATTAGGGAAAATGTGTGTGCGTAAAAAATGTGTTTTACATGATGCTGGTCAGAGCTGATTTAGACAAAAAGTGCCTCCATGTACTATCCATATGGACCTCCAGCTTTCAAATGGTTTAACGCAGGAAATACTGGTCTCTGTTGGCTTGGAGTTTAAACTTATACAGAAGAATCAATTGGCAGACTCAATAAGGACCTGTCTGCGCTTTGTCTAGTTAATATTTAAGTAGGTTTCGTCTATGAGTTTGCTATTGAACTACTTCGGCACGCCCTTTCATGTCGCTGTAAAAGTATTTTGCTTTCACTCTGTATGCTGGCCAGATATCTTCTAATTAACATTTAAGGTCCAGTAAATATAAACAAACACCATTACAATAAGGTTTATTATAATCTAAAAATGAGTTTTCCAAGGCTACTCCACGCTGCAAATGGTACATAGCATTTATGTGCTAATATCTACTGTCTGTCTGTCTGTCAGAAACGCAAAGAAAGGCACTGCTGAAACTTTAACCTTCAAGGTCCAAAGCCAAATCAGCCAGTCAATCACTGGACGCGCCACTTGTTTTTAATTTGCTATTGATGCTTTTAACCACATAGTAATTGACATAGAATACAGGGGAATAAAATACTACATAGAAGTTTTGGGTGCTCATAAAACTATCTATAGAAAAGCCTGGAAGAACACTCAATCCCTTTATTAGGTCTCCATTGCAGGAACATGACATTTTGAGCCTGGTTTCAGCTCAGACACCTTTTGATTTAGCAAACCACGAATCTTACACCGCAGCAGCAAGATTAGAGCAGAATGTCATCTGCTGCAGACTTCTTATGTGAATGCCAAATATTAAAATATCTACAATGGGTTCATCATTATAAGATTGCCTGACGGGTCTTTGTCACACTGTGTCCTCTGAGATTCTGCTGCTGACACGCTGGAAATGTGTTCATGAAAGGCTCGTTTTAACTGCGGCGCAGTTACAGTGCTCCGAACCTCCTGTCTGTCTACAAACAACACCTCTGTCTGGTGAATTACAGGTGCAGCAGGTGTTAAAGCAAAATAATGAACACAACAAACCTCGTTCAGCCTGATGAAAACGCAAAGCGTGCTTTAAAGTCATTACTGCATTAGCAAATGGATATTATGGCAGCAGCCTGATAGCTTGATATGGGTGAAGGTAAGGTTATATGAGAGCAAATAAAACAGTGATTTACAAAAGTGATTGCTTGCTTCGTAAACACTTTCAATGGCCAAAGCATGCAGAGACAAGTTCCCTGATTGCTTATTGATCATGAATGAGTACCTCAGTGAGAGGAGATCAGCTCAAGGTTACAAAGGTCAGTCAAACAGCCTGCCAGGCCTGGCACAAATCTGTTATTAATGCTTCACCATGTTCATCAGTAGTGGCTGTGTTATTGATTGAGTGTAAAGCATTTTATAATTTTATCAATTTTTTAACTTAAATATTGTTATTGCTGTTGTTATATAGCCACACTATCCAATCAAATGACTAGGTGTATGTCAAAGGGGGTAGCTTGTAGTGATGAAGCCACGGAGAATTATCCCTCAACTCTGCATTTCCTCTCAGCTCTACAGAGCTTTTAGCATCTTTTTAGCATGGTTTTTTTTTGGGGGGGGGGTTCGGCCTGCAAGGTTACTGTTATGATTTCGATTCACCGTCACTGCTCTCACCAACTTTGTTTTCAGAAGAAGCAGGCAGCTGTTTTCAATGAAAAAGCTCCAAAAACACACTTTATGCTAGCTTCCTAGCACCAAGCGACAAACAGACAAAGTTAAGGACTAACTGGTGCCCATAATAGAACGTTTTGAGTTCAAATTATTTTATTGTCATGTACAAAACAATTACCGTGAAGTCATTGGCAATGAAATTCTTAGATCTCAGGCTCCCTCCAACTGTGCTCGACAGAAAAAAATATCAGAATCTAAGACATAAAATAGTGCAGCAGAAAAAATATAGGTATAAAATATATATATTTAGCAGCTAACATGCAAAATATTTTCCTCAGGAAGTTGGTAAGCATCAGCTAAATAAATGTAATATAATGTAAGGTAATGTAATGTAAAGCGCAACCCAGAGGCAGGAGGAGAGTCAATATTGGACTTACAATAGCCAGATGGACACAAACACACCTCCAAATGAATGCTAATGTTTCCCAAGTATCTGCTTTAACGTTTGTTTAGTCAGCCATTTGTCTATAGTGTTTAGTTGCCTTAAATTGAGCTTGAGTTTCTCTTTTGAGTTACCAGTTCTAGGTGCTGGTTAATGCGGCGGAAGAGATGTATTATCAAGCCTGAACAAAAGATGCATCTCCTGAAGCGGAGCTGTTCATTAAAGAAAGTGGCCAATCAGACTGCACCAAGTGCCCGCCACATCATGGGGAGGGCAGGTGGGAATTAATAGATTAGAGATTTTGTTTATTTCTTTAAAATATCATGGTTTGTTTTTGTGGTACCTTTACTTTGGTTGATTGTTTATGTAAACTGATAGACAAATTGTCCTGTGTAGTCCTTATGTACCAGTGTGGTTTATTCACTTTGAGTTTAGTTCTGTGAATCTGACCTCTTTTGTGGGCCCAGAACTTGTTTTGTTTCATATTTGTAAATGTATTTTTTTGTGCTTTAGGGTAAATAAAAACACTTTTTATTTTATCCACCTGTGACTCCTGATGCCTGCCGGCTCTTTCCCTCACAGTAGTTATGACAGATTTCCATTCATTTCATTTTCATGCAGGTACCATGTAGTTTCTAAAAATCCATTTAACAGAAAACATCATGAGGGAAAGTAATGGTTGTGTGGGAATGTTTTTGTCATCATGTGAGCTCGATAAGAAAAATTAACTTTGTTTTAAAGTCAAAGCTGTACATGGTGTAGATACTGATTTAATTAGACACACACACACAGAAAAGAGAAAGTATATGAAAGAGACAGCAAGTCTGCAGAGTTGGGGTGCGGGGTACAGAGTAGATGGGCATGTGTGTAAATCATGTGGCTTTTCATGACAATTAGGGGAGACATTTGGCAGTTGTGTTCTAATCTATACGTTATTAGAGGAAAGAGGGATCCAAGGAGGATTGTAAACCATATTTCAAAGGAAGTGAGTGAGATAAAAACCCCTCAACATCCTTTCGCTCTCCTCTGTTCCCCAGCTGTGTGTATCAATCATTCTCTAATATTCCCAGCATGTCTTCAGGGTCTCTCTGTTCAGGCCCTAGAGCCCAGCTTATGGCATCCTTCAGATCTTTCTCTCTTTCATGTGAATGCACATTCAAACTTCAACATTTCCGACCAGCATTAAGATTTAGGGTTGTCTTTGAGGGGCAGAAAATAGGGCTGAGGTTTCTTTTGTGCGTGATGAAAATGCACCACAAATTTAAGAGGTGAGTGGCCAAACTGAACTGAATAGGGAGCAGGAAATGAGTTAAGTTTAAGAAATGTATCTGGGATGAAGTGTATGTTCTCAGAGAATAAAGACTCAACATTATTTTTTTCTGAAAGGTACAGTTTAAAGAAGTAGCTTAAAAGCTGAAGTGGTCAAATGATCCGTCATGACAGACTCATGATGTAATGGCTTATTTCATCTTTTTACCAGACTGGACCGACACTGTACATGTGTTTTCTCTAATCATGAAGAGGTTGCAGCAAAGGTAGATGTCTTCAGAGATACAGCCTCTCCTTTTGAGATGTACTGTAGACACAAATACAATGTTACAATGTACAAATGTTTCCAGCTAAAGTATTTTTATACTTTATACTAGAAAACCACTTGATTGGTACAATTCTATTTTAAGTATATTAGTATTTGTGCTTCAACTTCAAGCACTTTGAGAGCAGCAACTGTTTCTTTTGCAGTTATTCTTCAGTGCCAGTGTACAAAACGTTTTCCATTTAAAGTTCTGGTGTGATATTGATGGTAATGTAAGTGATTGTAGTTTGATGTTTAAATTACGGAAGCATGGAGCATTTGTTGTTGGTTGTTTCTGTTACAGTGGTTACTCCAGGAAGGTTTTCCTTATTGTGCAGGAGTACTTCATTGTGTACATGACCAGCTCTATTGTTTATTTTATCTTTAAAGACCAAACACGCACAGATGGGCAACCCGAGAGGAGTTTTGGTAATAACGTTAGGCAGGAAAGTTGCTGTGAAGATTTTAGCCATGACCATGATATTTTCCTAAACAAGTGCTTTGAGGGCCAAAACATAACCAAAAGAAAGTTTAATAATGCTTCAGTTTCTATAAGCACATATTTTGTTGCACGAGTGGATATTGTAGGGAAGAAAAATGAAACATGTTGTTACTGAGCATTTTGTGACTTGCCAGATAAATGATAAACAACATTTCCTCATTATGTTGGGAAAAAAAAAGTATGATATTTACAGTAAGTATATGAACGTCATTTTTAGGACACATGGGTGCTGTATCTGGTAATACTTTACATTACCCCCCCCCATTTAGCATTTATAAGCACTATATTAACATTTAATAAATAGTTTATAACACACTATCATGTAGCCTGCACATGAGGAGCTATAGGTACTGACAAAAACACATCTGCTTACAGCTACATTCACATCACACATCACATCTTTTATTCATATTTTATCTGAATTATGCTTCTTCTATAATTATTGGAATATACATAAAAATATGGCAAAGTAAAGAGCTTCAAAGCATGAAAAAAATAAAAAGCTAGAAAAGACTAACGCAGAGCTTCTGTGCTTAATGAAGTATTGGCAGACTTTGTCAAAAGATCAAAAAATGTAGCCTTCAGAGGACAGAACAAACTGATGTGAACCATCAGCGTTATGTTCTCTGAAGATGTGCCACCTGTTTTGATCTTCTGCCAGTACTGATAGCAACGAAGATTTAATTTTGCTTGAAATTCAGTTGTCAAGTTGCCATACTGTAACAAACATAAAATAAATCACAGCATCACACTTTATTTGGATGGTCAAATACTGACACTTCTTTTCCTATTAAAAAGGTATCATTAAGGCTGTAAAAAGTAACCTTATGATACTCAGTGTATGGGCTGTGGTTATGGTAGTGATCTGTCAAGTGATCGAATCATACCTTTTAAATATCTACCTTTTTTAACTTAAGTACCATCAATAAATCATGGTTGAAGGACAATCAGGTCTGTAGTCATTAAACTAAGAGACAATGAATGTGGCAGCATTGGTGCTGAGTGTTTGGTTGGTAATTTTGTGTACTGATGAACTGTCTGTTTATGGTGTTGGGATTGTTGAGTCTGTGCTCCTTTGTGGGAATTTAGTATTGCCCTTCTGTTGTTTGTGGCAGGGNGGGGGGGGGGGGTTGCATGTGTTTTCTTGTTTTTTGTATGGTTTTATTGGGTATGTGTTAGTTTTATTATAATTAATCTTTTAGCTCTGTAATTTCCACATTATTAGTAGTCTCTGCCCAGGAACTACAGATGAAAATTTGCTTTTAGCTATATCTGGTACAATATATGTATTGTGCATTGTCCCTGTTAAATAAAATAAATAAAGAAATAAAAATAAATAGACTACATAAATTGTTTCCAAAATCATTTTATTTGTAATAGCATGAACATAAACAACATAGTATTACATTACAACTTAACTGTCCACACCAAGTCCCATGTGGTAAGTTTGCTATTTTTAAGTTGTAGGGAAATCGAAACATGAGGACCTAAATAAAAACACCATAGGCTGGCAAGCATGAAAGAGTGAACAAGATTAACATGTGTGAGAGTAATTTGCTGCATCAGCTTTCTTTGTTTGTTTCAATTTCAGCTACCTTGCGCAGTTGCATGTTGTGTTCACGCCCCTCACTTTGTTGGAGCTGCATGGCCACCAGAGGAGGTGCGAGTTGACAAATGAGGGAGGAAGACACAGCATGAGGTCATGGCGAGGTAGTGAGCTACCTCTCGCTGGGTAAATAAATAAGCCATGGTGCTGTCAGCAGTGCCGAATATTCATCACAATAATAGCCACCTTGGGGTTGGTTAAATGTTCCAAGGAAACATCAAGGTCAGTCTGTGTGCCCTAATAACATAAAACTTCAGAAAATGTCTGATTTGCATCTCTGTGTACTGAGAAACACTTGACGAAGCAGTGGAGGCTTAGTGAGAAAACATGTTGGGGAGAAATTACATCATTTGAAAAATTAATATCTTTTCAGCAGCATCTCGTTGAACTTGTAATCTCTATTAAGTAAATGCAGCAGTTTCCTATGCTCATATGTGCACTAAATGTTTACACAGTATGTCAAAGCAATTATTGATCATATCCGTACAGCACCTTCCCTGGCATTGCATTTTACATAAAAACAACAAAGAAGGACTCTCGAGAGAATCTGGGGGGGGGGTGGAAATGTCTTTCTACCAGACATTCATATTGCTCGTGTCACACAACCTGGTACCATTCAAAGCTATAAAGAACATGTAAAACGTCTCCCTTGTGCCATGTTTTCTGTGTCCTTGGCTGCCCCATTCTTTGAGCAGACTACAGAGACTCAGGCACAGAGGTGGAGGATAGTATTCACTTAGATTATTTAAGTTAATATGCACCTGAAGCACAATTATACTATACTGAAGGAGTATTACTCACCTGAAGCACTGTCTTGGTAATGCTGTATAACACTATTTGTCTTTATATACTGTATGTGGTTACATCGCTCTGCAATTTACAGTATATCTGACTACAACTCTTTATCATAAATGATTCATAATAGAAAAAGCTAGTGGAATTTTATCTGTTTATTTTCTAATTTAAATATTCAGTCATAGAAACACATTTAAATGTGTGTTTGTGTGAACATTTCAGCCTAATTCAGAAATCTTCAAAGAAGAATGAGGTTAATTAAGGTTAAATCTTTTGTCTGTAACCCCTATCACCTTTCTGGAGTCTGGGGACGGCTACCATTGCAAGAGATGTGGTGTGTTTGTAAAATGATGAAACAGAAGCATTAAGTTCAGTGGAAATGCCTTCACCGCTACTGGGCCGAAAGCGGTGTTATCAATTCAGCTTTCGAGTTTGAAATACATGATTCCCATCGAGATGGTCTGTCCAGGTGGAAAAACAACTCGAGTAATTCATCACATTTTTAATAGGTTGAATTTTAAAGATGGAAATGCAGTGGAGGCCTTGAGTTACAGCAGCAAGGGCAGTTATTAATACATCAAGTAATTAGCATGGTTCCGTAGTGTTATGAATGAAAGTAATTGCATTGGACCTCTTTGCCACCTTGCCTCTCTCTTAAATTTTATAGAAATGGAAATTCCATTATGACCTTTTAACCTTGTGCATTATTCAGGTGGGCAGTATACCCACTATTTCTATCACAATATAGCCCAGGGTCCAGGTTTTTAGCATGTGTTGAAACCTCTGCAAGGCTCTAGAGAGTCGAGCTGGGGATTTATTACCCTTCACACACCCTTTTGGCTTCTTGAAAAATACCTCCTTTTGGATTAAATGTTAAAGACTAAGGCGCTCACATTTTGTAAGGAAACTAAATTAACCTACGTACCCTAAAGCTCTCTTCTTCTACCTCACACTAAAAGCCAAAAAGTGCATGAAGTGCAATGTTAATGTCGATGATACAGATAGAGAGCAGAGGCACTTGGAAACCACCCACACAAACACACCAACTGCTTTTTTACATTAAGCTATAGAATATTACTGTATGCATACAGTTTGCATAATAAATGTACAGTACATTATATAGCAATCATTTCTAAGAGTAATGACCTATAACTAATAGGGTCTACTTGGCTCTATGATGTGCAGCAATATGGCACCAATTCCCTTTTCTGATTTCCTTTTACTGAAGTTATTACAAAAGACTGAGCATCCATAATACAATGTCACTGTTACCCAATGTACCTCTTGAAGCTGTACATGCAGCATCTAGCCATTTTATATTCTGCATTTGTTCACCCTAATTTTAAAAATTGTATGAGTGGCTTGTCTTCACAGTCAGACTCATCAGGCATGAATGATGAGTTCTTTACTATATCTGCCAAGCTCAGTTTTATGTAATGTGCTATGTCAGGTTTGATGTATAGTCTTCTGTCACCTGCCATGAAGCAGTCATAGGACTCAATTAAAAAAGGTACCCTGTGGAGTTTTCTTGGAAACAAACAAGTTTCCAAGTTATGTTTACGTGTTCCTCCCCATAATGCATTACGTGTATCCCTGAGGCCTGACAAACGAGTTGAATGCACTTTTTTCTTCATAAATCACTTGCAAAGCAGATTCTTTTAACATTTTAAAATCATGCATTCTGTATATTACATATGTTGCAGAGTCCTTTTTCCTTGCCTTTGCACATTGCTGCTACCAACAGTTGATTAGCGGAGTAGCGTATGCATGATCCAAAAACAGGGACCTACTCTTAAAAACATTGCTCCATAGTGCTACCAGTGGTCAATGCAGATTGTCTACTCTGCATTGGTTGCTTAGTTAGTTGCAGGAAATACTACGAATGAAGAACAGCAATGGAGAAAAGTGAGACCAGAGATTTCTCTGCTTGGACCAGCGACCAGGTGGAACTGTTACTGAAAGTAAGTGTTGTTTGTTATTAATGTTGAATTAACCGCTGGTAGTCAAGGCTGATGTTGTTTGTTTTCGTCTGGGAAGGGGTCACGTGATACAGGCATGACGAATCAGGGAAGGACACGTTGTGGCTGATTAGACCCAATCAGAAAGCGAACGTGGGTGTCTGCATCATCGTTTTAGAACATCTCCCCAGAGTTTTCAAACTAAAACGGGGTCAGCAGCGTTTTAAAAGGTCTCTGTTTTACGGGTTATAAAACGTTGGAGTAGTGTGGACGCTAAGTGTAAACGTAGCAAAAAATATGCGTTTTAAAAGGAAAATGTAGCCTGAGAGGTTCCAGGCTAATTAGCATTTGCGAATTGGTCTCGCAATGTCAGTCTACACTTCTAGTGTATATAAGCTAATCTAAGCAGCTAAAATATTAAGCACTTATGAGGCATCCCCAAGGGAGGTTTGTGGCCGTCTCATGGATTGCTCAGCACAAAGCATAATTTTTCAGGAATTTTAAGATGGTTTTGTTTGTGAGATTCACCTCAACAGCCTGACAGCAAATTCTAAGGTTTTATTTTAATCACCCTCTGCAGAAACAACACAGTGATTATTAAACTAAAAGGAAGTACAGTATGTGCAATGCTTTATTTTTATTCATGTGCAAGCATAAAATGTTTCTCATTCAGGAAACAAGTGCTGTTAACGTAAAACATCAAAGCAAGACCAGCATGCAGCTGGAAACCTGGGCGTGAAAAGCCTGGTGTAGTGTTTGCAGCCACAGTAGGGTGTGATTCCAGCAATGCTCTGTTCACGGCTACTGAGGCTAACGCCTGCAGTTTTGCCAGGGGTGACTGACGGTTTTAAGAGAAAGATAGAAAAAAAAAATGTCATTCACAGCACAGACTCCACTGAAATAACTTGATGGGCAGATACAACATTTGTGCAATCTACCAGGCCACCACCAAATGTACCTTGTTAATATTCTGTTTCATATATTGTATGTTTGTATCCATCTTTGATGTTGTCTCAATACTAAGTTGCTGATGGCTTTAATGAATGAATAAAACATCTCACGGCATGTTTGCTCCTGTGTTTTATTGTAGTTTTCCCTCTTTGGTTACTCAAAAAAAGGCAGTTTGGGGAGCAGCTATATTTACCGTATCTCTCATGTTTTGAAGTTATTGGTACACAAGCCTAGGGACAAACACAAAGCAATCCCATTTTTCATTCAGACAAGAACTCCTTGCTTGGCCTTGACTCTGGCTTTATGAAATCCCCTCAGTGCTCAATTGCAATGAACGTCTTAGTTTACAAAAAGCAGGCTGACATGCTGAACCTAGTAATTGACTTTGATAACAAGCAAGAAGACTTGCGTGTTCACTTACTGATGTTGAATATTAATGCACTAGAGATACACCTACCTGCCTGTAAAAATACAGAGCGGACTCCTTCTAAGATTGACCCGGATTGCTGCATTCACTTTTTTAATCAGGCTTACCCTATTTTCCTTTAATAGTTCTTTGTTATTATTTGGAATAAACGTTAAAAACCCTTTTTGTTATGGGTGTGTTCACCCATCAACATAACCACATATAGCTGTTTAAGCTTCCCTGGCTCAGCGTAGCAATTTAGCAGCAGTGCTTTGACAAGAATACACTACTTGATTTCACATCAGCTGTTTGGTTAAGCAGTCAACAAAGCAGAAAGTGAGGAGGCGATGGGGATTGTCTAGAAGATGGCAGTCCTGTCTTGATGTATTCCATCGAGTGCACTCATTTTTTATTTTTACAGAGCAGATGTTAACACCTGGGCGCCACAGGTGTGAATAATCATTTATAACATATTCACATTTGGTGTATTTCAAGATTTGGGCTTTAAATTCACACATAAGTAGACTACACATGCTATATGGAAGGTGCATTCCTGAATTTTTATTTTAATAAACTCACAGGCAGATTAACATAGTTTCCTTCTGTTTCCAGAGGGGACTTCAAGCCATTCATTAATTTATCTGTTAATTAATTTGTTTGTTTGTTTGTTGTTTAACAGTCCGGGCCTGTGGAATCGTTGCCTTGCTAAACAAATTTTTGATTGAGTGTTCTGTCAGGAAAAATGAAGCGTGGAATAATAGACTAAATATATAATAATATAATATAATATAAATAAATATAATAGACTAAAATAAACATATCAGTCTGCAAATAATCAAATAGGTTTTACAATTAACTGTTTCTTATTGTAAATCTATGCAACGCACTTACAATACGATACCTGAAGATTATTACAAAAACTGCATTTTCAGTATCTAACGTGTCTCAAGTATCTCCAGTAATGACTGTTAGTTCAGTTCTTATTCAGTATTTCAGTAGTTCTTAAGCTACAAAAGCAGAAATCAGCAGACTGCTCAGTGTGTGTGTGTGTGTGTGTATGTGTGTGTGTGTGTGTGTGTGTGTGTGTGTGTGTGTGTGTAATGAAACAGGACTCGTCAAAGAGCTGAGAAACACCGGTCCATGTCATAAGCTCAGGCTTCATTGCATCTTGTCAATTTTAGCAATTCTGTAAATCCAATTTGAAAAGGCTGCTAATGCCGACTGGTTACCTGACTTCAATAAGAGAGTGAGAGGAGAGGTGTGGGGGCGGTGTTGGTGCAATGACAGAATTGGATGAATTTTGCATGTTGAAAGCAGGTGAAATCAGATTGCAGAGCACAAAGTGTGTGAGTGGTGCTTTTGTCTAAATCCTACATTATTTCATTTCTGAATGTGTGCGAGGATACTTAACTATTGAATCTGGATTACCATACATGATATCTGATGAAATGTTTTCATCTCAAGTGTAGGAGTGTGCTCCAGGCAGTGATGTGTATTACCATGCCAGACAGCAGGGCTGGGGGTGGATGGGCCAGAGATGCAGCGATGACAGGAAGTGAGCGATGTGAGGCTGCTGCTTACCTGTTGAATCTCAATGCACCGTACCTGATGAGATGATTTGGTCTCAAGTGGGCACACAGCTGCTATCTGCTTTTCAGCTTTTTAGGAAAGACACTCAGATCATTACTGTTAAACCAGCAGAGCAGACATAGCTTCATAATTATCTAATTTACTAGGAGGGAGTGCATTCAACAGGGAAGGTCACATACCTAATATACCTGCATTTTAAGTGTAAGAAAGGAAAAACACTAAATGTCTACAGCCAGAGTGACAGCCCCATGAGGCTGCAGTGCTTGTTATACACCAAGAACAGAGTTTTTGACTGGATGGAAAGAAATCGAGAGATAACTTTGCAGATCTCCAATCCTTACCACAAGAGCAGAAAAAAATGCAAACACTGGTCAAAATCAAAATCAAAAGGCTTAGGCTTAGTTGTGCTTTGATTTGAATGCTGACATTAGCATGCTAACAGGCATGATAACGACTGCATCCTGATATTTAGCATGCATGTATGTATGTATTTAGTTTCTGACCTCCCTAAAGAAGGCAAGATAAAAACGTATAAATCATGGTGTACTGGAGGATAGTTGTGTTTTTTGATGAAACGGCCAGTTTGCTCACAGTCGAAAGTTAGCATTTCAAGGTTTATCATGTAATGTTCGGCATGTCAGCACATCAGAAAATGATGTGCTTTACATCTACAAGGGCAGCAAGGTAAATCAGTGTTTATCTGTTTAATCTCAAAAAGAATTGAGTGTTACACAATCAGGTGTACACGCCTACCAATGACCATAATGATAACACAATGCACCTCTACACGTGTTAATAAAACCATACACCACAAAAACAAATTAGAAGTCTGTAATGCTATTCAAATCTGCTGGTGTGCTGAGTAATGTCTTCACTAACTGAGAGACCTTCAAAAAGATCACGCACAACTGAACTAACAAATAAACATATGAATTACCAAATGAATGACCACAGATCTTATTGAGCATTCAATTGAGCAGGAATAACATCTCAATTTGTACTTGTACTTGCTTTCTCAAGGAAGCCAGTCAGGGCATGCAGGAAGGCGGACTTCAATAATTGCACAACAAGGAGCGGAAGAAACTTTTTTTTTCTGTGTGACTGGGCAAGAAATACTCTGTGTGCAATCAGTTAGAGCAAAGTGGATCAAACAGGTGACAGACAACTACAGAGAACAAAAGTAACATTCAGGTGTTACAGAATTCATTCAATACACCCAAATACAGTTTACAAAATGCCCCCTGTGGTATCTAGCCTCCGCTTTTTGCCTTTGGTAGAAAACAATTCCCAATGATAACAATGTCGACAAGCAAGGTTTATTCCTTCCTCCCTATTCACTGTTGAGTTTTACAAATGTCATTTTTTGATGTTTTCACAAACAAAATGCCATTCACCCTCATGGTACTGGAATGGCAGCTCAAGTTTCAGTGCTGGATACCTGAAAACCTCAGCAGATACAACTATCTGCATTAAATATGATATTTTAAATTATTATTTTGTAATTTGGGTGAACCTTTTGTAATCTGCAGGCAACCATATCCAGATGAGATTATACAGAATATTTGTAGCCCATGTATGTAATCATTATACAAACTGCTAATAGTAAGTTAGTTCATTTTTATTATAATATGGTTAGAATATGGAATATGGTTAGAGCGCTGGTTAGCAGACTAATGAAATCCTTTTGCAGAGTAACTAAATCTTAGAAGATAAGTGCCGATTACACCCACGCTGATGTTTGACAGGAAGGTTAGAGTCATAAGAACTCTGCTGGCAGCGTTTTATCTCTCCAACCTATTTATATTCAACAAGAGTACTGTTGTTTTTTAGTTTTGTTGTTTTCCCCAATTCACAGTTGACAGCACTTAAACTACACAGAAAAACATTAGAAATATGCCGCAAATTAAATAAATCAGGAGTCGGCAGCAGGAAAAAGGCCTGTCTTGTTTAGCCATATAAAATTTCAGTTATCAGAATTTAGAACAAACACTATCATCTAATATCTAACTAATAAGTGCCACAGTTTAAGAATCAATTATCCACAATCATGACAATCACATCCATTTTAGCTTATAAGAGACACAACTAAAGGATAGAGTGTAAAAAAAATTATAAATTAGTATGTCTCTGTTGTGTGATGGGGGGTGGGGTGGGGATGGGGGGGTGTAATTTAGGCAGTTGAGTTGATTCATTTTTGAAAGATGACTCTAGGCCCCTCAAGAGGAATGCAGCCAGGGTGTATAAGTGATATCTGCTCCATGGTTAATTCAGTGTGATTTTCCAAGCACAAGGTCACTCATTGTCAGTATCTGACAGAGGCCCATTCAGAAGAATAAGATGAGCTCAGAGAGCTTTTTCATTCTGAGGCCGCAGCTCTCGACTCATAATTATCTGGATGGTGCAGGCCTGCGTGACATTGTCAAGGAATACAAAGCTGTAATCTCTCCCTGGTTCTTCTGTAATGAATTAACGCCAATGGCGGTGAAACAGCAATGCATCACAGGCACAGATAGATTTCATTTTGGAGAGTTATCAGCGATTCTATCATGGGAATGGCTCCAGCAACATTGACTATTTAGAGTGGAATGACCTTTTCACCATTAAGGTCTATGCGTCTGTTTAAGTCAACCTTTCATTCAAACCCACAGGAGCACTGTCATATTCTCTCAGAAATGTTCAAAGGGTTTTACATTCGTGGAATTATAATGAGTTTACTGCAGATAACACTGATGTGCAAAACAAGACTGTAAGAAGACAATGTTTTCACCTGCAATTGTTTATCTGTCTATTTATTTATTCATTAATTCATTATTAATTAGTGTTAAAGGATGATCCTACAGAATAAGAAAGACAGAATAACTTATTAACAAGTCCTCCAAATTAAAACAACAAAATACAGGTTTGTCCATGCCCTCTGATCCGACGTCCCTATCTACAGGACGACATCATCTGTGCCATCCAAAACCATTACTGTTGTTACTGTCAGTTTTATGGCGTGACAATGCTATGGTTAAGGTTTGTTTAGGTTTAGGCACAAACATGACTTGGTTAGGTTTAGGGAAAGATCATGGTTTGGGTTAAAATAAGTACTTTGTTAAGGTTAGTCTGACGTGGTACTCTTGCTCTCTAGTGGTTTTGCTGTGTGGGTGTGTCTTTTAGGAGCTTCTCCCTGTCTAGTGACGCCTGCAAACAATCACCTGTACAATCAAGCCAGTCAGGATTCCTATTTTAGCCTATTTAGTCTCCCTCAAGCCTTTGCCAGATTGTCTTGTGTTCTAGCCAAGCTCTTAAGCCATTTTGCTCAAGCCTGTTTTCTGTGACTTTATAGTGACTTTTGCTCTGTTTGCTAGACGACAAGGATTTTGCCTAACCCCTGCCTGTACCTCTGCCTCACTGCCTGACCGTTTGGGATTTTTGACCTCGGCCTGCCCTCTGTTTCTGCTTCTGCCCAGTCCATTGTTTGGTTGATTTTTTCGCATTAAAACTCTCTTAAGAGACATGGTTACATTAATAAACACATGTCCCCACAACTCAGACAGCAAGCAGAAGAATTATACGTGAGTTTCAAGTCACGCAAACCAATCATTTTTATTAATAAATCCTTTAAATGTATCTTGTTGATGGTGTTGCTAGTGGAAACAGTACTAAAGAGCGTTGGATGCTGCAGACAAGAGAGACTTGGAATTTCTTCTTTTCCCCACGCACAGGGAAATTCGCAACAACAGCAAAACATCATTCACAACTTCATTGTCTTTAATGTGAAAAGCCGTCACACTCAACATTATGCACCAATATACAATAGTAGGTCAACAAATTAAGTTTTTAGCTGTGAAAACTAGACAGCAGATTCAATCTAGCCAATCTCTGCTGTAACATGAATGTCATTACCACGCTCTGTTATGAACTCTAGGCTATATTGAACATATTGTGAGTGTATGTAATACATCCTGTATTGTTTACCGAGTTGCCTCAGCAGCTGGCTTCGAAGCTCTATGACACACACAGTTTTCTGCAGGAGATTTACATCTGTACTTAGTTCCCATGAGTAGGGCCAAACAACTGACCAGCATATGGACTTTTCTGTCAGTGTGTCTCTAGATCTGATATATAATGATTTTAGTACTGTTACTGTGAAAAGCGAAGTAAGCTCCAGGTGACCAAAAGCAGGAGCAGTGCTGCACAACACCAGCATTAAGCAGACAACGTGCAAGAGATGCGGACACAGACAAGGCGCAGAAAACGGACAATGGCCATGTTGAGAGGTGCTGAGTGGGAGTTTTTGAGGTGTGTGATATCCATGCAAGTAGCTAGTGTGTGCGTGTGTGTGATGGAAGATGATGACAGTGGGTGTCTCCGCAGCATATCAGCAGCCCTTGTGAATAACTGAATAAAACACGAAACCTTTTAATTCTTCCCAGGGATTACTGTTTACTTATAGCTCATTAAAAGAACATACTGGCCCCAGCTTTTTTCCCTCATTACTTTAAACCATTAAATCAGGTCATTTCATTATTCAAACAAAAACATGAGACCTTGGGTTTAAGACTGTGACAGCACTCATGGATATCAAATGCATTGTGCACTATGCTCAACTGTTTTATTGATAGCGGACTATTATTAGACTGTTGAGAATGTGACATCTGACTCTCCTATTGAAGAGTTCTTGTTTTTTGTTGTTTTTGAGAACCACACATGACCTGCTAGTTGTGAAGTTATTAGAAAAGCAACATTTATTACTACACTTTAAATGTTCAGTCTATACCATATATCAATCACAACAGAGAGGACAGTTTTTTTATACTTGCCGGGGCAGCGATGCCACCACATAGTGTAAATATCTACTGTCTGTCAGAATCGCAGCAGAGCTCAACATCATAGCAAAGAACATCCTCGCAGCAATGATGGCTTTCATGTAGTGGTAAAATTTGTTCTGCCTAAAAAGATAGCACAATAACATCACCATTTGAACCTTTATTTTCTTTCAAGAAAATATAAATAATTTCTCATTTGATGTTATTTTTCCCTCCTGTTCTCGTTATCTCACACTCACTTGGGGCATAACACAGCCAATTTTAGTCCATATTTCTGTGTGTATCGTTGTGTGTTGCAATTTAGTTTTTTCATATTGCAGAAAAGCTGCTAAAAGAAAATAAAAGATCTTAAGGTAAATGATGAAGAGATAATAATCAGTTTTAAATTACACAAAAGATATTGTACTTTCCTTCAGTAAAGGCAGTAAAGTCAAGATTTTGCTCTTCCTGGTCCACAGCGCATGTCCCGCCTAAAATGTATGATACAAAGAAAAATAATTGGCCTTGCTTGCAGTTTGAAGCATCCTGTCAAAAGT
This sequence comes from Maccullochella peelii, assembly GCA_002120245.1. NCBI lineage: Eukaryota > Metazoa > Chordata > Actinopteri > Centrarchiformes > Percichthyidae > Maccullochella > Maccullochella peelii. The sequence continues at coordinate 32,048 of LKNJ01001059.1, read as the reverse complement.
TTTACAAATGTCTCTTTCATAATGGCTGTCAGTGGAAAATGCTTTCTGGTCAGCAGGTTGGTTTTTATTTATTTATTTATTTATTTTTTTTGGG
>LKNJ01001059.1:0-31826 GCA_002120245.1 Maccullochella peelii | reverse complement strand
TGATACAAGTAAAAAATTACTTTTGGATGTTTTCCTCATTAAATATAAATTAAGTAGTTTTTCTCTTTATCCAAAACCAAGCTATTTTTTGATTAAAAATAAATAGGTGCCTCACAACTCTCCCAACATGGTTGTTCCAAATTGGCTATTTATTTATTTTGCTTACATGGTAGACACATGAGACTCCAATTAAGTACTGAGCTGACATACTTTTACCAGACCCCGACAGCTCCTCATCTGAAGCCATCTTCCTGATGTATAATTCATATGGGAAGATGTTCAGGGGACACAACTCTGGTAATTAAGTTGTGTAAATGACAAGGTCATTAACAAAGTTTATATGGTAATGCCGTGCCCCTAAAGGAGATGGACAGCAGGACCTGTCCTGCTGTGGATGCTGACCTCAGCAGGCTGCCCAACGGGGGCTGACGAGGCTTCCAGTGTTGCATTAGTAAGGGAAATGTTAAACAGCAGTACAGAGGTATTTACATAGACACCACCTAGTTATAAGAACTTCGACTGTGATCTCCAATTTATTTATTAAATATTGTTTATGCAAGCTAAAATGACTGTTTTTCTCTGTACTGTATGTACTGTATTTGACTATTTTAAGAAGTCTTTTAGCTTACCATTTAGTCAAACACATTTAACCAGGTGATAACAGGTAACAGAATAACTTCTGTGGGTTATAAGTCTGCTTTCATCTGACAAATCCTGGCTTTAAATTCAAAAGAATAGATTTGAAATTGCCCATGCTACATAAGCAAGAACTGTGTTTGCCAGTGAACAACCAGAAAGGTAATGTTTCATGTCATTCTTGGTCAGAAAGACATGAGCTTGCCCAACTAGGGAACAATGGCGTGTTATACAAAATTAAATTCAATAGGGAGAAGGCACTACCGCTGTGCATTGCTCCTGGATATTAATGATTATACCCTTAATTCACAGGTCTTGTTCCCTCATCCTTTTCCTTCTACCTGGCACTGATGGCCTTGCTTTGACAAATATAAAGCAACAGAGGGGCGACAGAAGAGCAGATACTGCAGTTAAGTGGATGTAAGTCAACCTGCCAATGAAGGGTGTCCCTTAATTGCAGCGCTTGTGCGACAAATCAACATAAATGGCCCTGGAAATGTGGCCTTGAAAATCAAAGTGGTGGTGTTGAATCACACCTCTAAACACAGGATTAACAAATGAGGGTTCAGGCTGTACATTTAGCTCAATGTAATTTTCCCATTAATGCTTTGAAATACGGACTAAATCTCATTTGATGCAAAAATATAGAGAACTTGGGATGCAGCTCACATTCTGTAATTCTATAATTCACCTTGCTAATTCCTTCCCTTAAGGCATGCCTTTATTTTCTGTTTTTCATTATTGTACATATAAAACAAATCTCAGTTCATTTTTCAAGCTCAGACTATTTTTATTTATATATAACTAATATGGGCAGTTTGGCCAGTATAAAAATGTGTGTGGTGCCAGACGAGCCCGCTGAAATCGAGTTCTATCCATTCCTCCAATTGTTTTAAGTTAATGTAACAAAATGAGACAATAATGAAGACTAATGGCTTACCTCATTTGGTTAAATATGAAATTCATTTTGATTACTCTCCTGCTTTGCAAAGATTTTATAATCTTTCTAAATTAGCCATCGGCTGTAATGTTCCTAATAATGAAAATATCAGTCAAAGTCCACACCTTTGTTGCATAAATTGGATTAAGTATGAATTATAACACTTCTTAAATTGTTTCACATTGTGAAGAATAACATCAGATGTTATCAAAAAGGTTGTACTTTCCTCACCTCATTTGGGGCATTTTACATGACAACTTTGTAGGTTTGTAGATCTACTGTCAAACTGAACACATGAGCACTTAAACAATTTCAAACAGCAGAGAAATTACAAATTAAAAGTTGATTTTGTTGACTCACAAGTACATTCACACCTGCATAAAAATCTTTGGCACAGTCTTTGATCATGTCCATCTTTTCACAGTCTTCTTGTGAATGCTAATTACTGGTATTACCTTTGTCAGATTTGATGCTAAAGCCTCCCTAATCCCAGCTTCCCCTCTGACAAGCTCTACACAATTTACAGAGAGAGAGTGATACAGAGAGATAGGGTGAGACTTGTATAGAGGGAGACAGAAAGAGAAGCAAGTAAATGTGTCCAACACACGCACACACAACAAATGAATTCACTGAACATACTGTACATCGAAGCCACACATATGGAAAGTAACATGTTTGATGGGCTACTGCAACACTTTGTGAGTGGTCCAGAAACTACAAATGACACCACGTGAAAACAATGACAGTGGAAAAACAAAATTATTGTACAAGATTTTATTTTATTCATTGTCAGTACAATTGTATGTAGCTGTAGCACAACTGTGGCTGGCTACCAGTATTAATGTGTGTTGATTGCACATTAATATCCCAAATGCGATCCTCATCCTGGCTAATGTTAGCAGCTAGTTCTTTAATTTATCCGTTTACATGGAGACATACTGTCACTAACATCTGGATGCACATCATTGTTTACACATTCTGTTTCTGCGTCACGATTTCTCTTATCTGCATAACCTCCCTGAGGTCCTTCACTGTCACTCTTATCCGTGGGTGCTGTCACCGGTAAACCAGCCCTTTCTGCTACATGTGGCAGATTAGGTGTTTGCACAAACTGGGGAGGAAGGGCTTCCTCAACCACAACAAAATCAGGCTCAGGTGACTCTGGCACATCCCCAGCTATAGGCTGTGTACTGGTCTGTAACCTAGTTTTAGTTCTGGGTTTGGGAATCGGTTTTACACAAAGTAGCAATACTGACCTATAACCTCTTTTAATGGGACCTCCCTCAAAAGGTTCAACAGTGTGGGTGGTACCCTGGATGTCAACTACCTTGTAGGCTGTTGGACTCCATGCATCTTGAATCTTATATCTACCTAAGGGTCTGTGACGTAGGAACACCAACTGACCAATGTCTACAGAAGGACAATACACCTTCTTGTTTTGCAGTGCGATTCTCTCAGCTGCCTTCTGCTGAGTACTCTCTGGCTCTTTCATGTGCCTGTCTGAGACTCTCCTGATGAACAGACAACCAGTCGTGTTTCCTGTCTGACACACACTCACGCCCTACTGGGAGATGTGGCTGTACCACAAAAAGCAGATAATAGGGCGAGTACCCTGTGGTGGAATGAGGAGTGACATATACTAGTTCAGGAAGATGCTCTGGCCAATGCTTCTTTTTCTCAGGTGGGAGTGTTCTCATCAAATCATGGAGTGTTCGATTGTATCTTTCATACGGAGCGTTTCCTTGTGGCATGTATGGCGTTGTCCATGTCTTTTTAACCCCATAGAGTTTGCATAGCTCTGCTATAACTTCACTCTCAAAATTTCTGCCTTGGTCAGAGTGCAGTCTCTCAGGGACCCCATATTTCATTAACCACTCCCTGAGCAAAACTTTAGCTGTAGTGTCAGCTTTCTGGTCTTTGGTAGGATATGCGTGCGTGAACTTTGTGAACACGTCGGTCACCACAAGGACATTTTCACGCCCGTCTGAAGCTGGCTCCAACACTGTAAAATCAACAGCCACTACTTCTAGAGGTTGAGAGGCCAGGAATGCTTGAACTGGAGCATGGATTTTTGGCTGAGGCATCTTGGTCAAAATGCACCGCTCACAGTTTTTTAACCCAGCTTTCAACATCCTCACATAGCCCTACCAAGAAACACCTCCCTCTTAGCAGGTTCACCAAGACCAGGATCCAGAACCGTCCCTTGCCCAATCAAGTTACAAACAGCAATACAATTGTCAAAGTTTGAATCAGGGTCTGTTTCAGGCTCCCCTGCAAACTCCTGCCTAGAGAGGGCATCTGCCGCGGCATTGCTACAACAAGGATGGTATTTAACCTCAAAATCAAAGCTGTGCTACCCACCTCTGCTCTATAGCGCCTAACATGGCTGTCTTGAGGTGGACAACAAACTTTGAACCAAGCAGGTAACCCCTGACTTTTCAGCAACTGCCCATTTTAAAAGGCAAGCAACTCTAACTTCATACTACTGTAATTCTGGTCATCTGGCTAGCGTATGCAATGACTCGTTTGGTGTCACCCTGCTGCTGACATAATACTGCGCCTAATCCATGCTGACTGGCATTGGTCTCAACTATGAAGGGTTGTGTGAAGTCGTCAAAACCCAAAATGGGAACAGAGGTACACGTTTTTCCTTTAACTGCTCAAAAGAAGAGTCACAATCCAGTGTCCACATAGCACAAAACTGGTGACCTACTTTCCCTGTTTTCTTCACACCTAAACATTTGTTGACTAGGTCAGGCAGTGGCCCATCAATCTGTGAGAAGCCTTGCATGAATTTCCTGTAGTAACTACAGAAACCCAAGAATGACTGCAGCTCTTTGACAGTGGTTGGGACCTTCCAGTTCTTAACAGCAGAGACCTTGGAGGGGTCAGTCCCTACACCTTCTGTTGACACCTGATGACCCAAAAACTTCACTGACTGCTGTAGAAAAGCAGACTTCTGCAGCTTCACTTTAAGGCCTGTCTCTGCCAGTCTCTTAAGCACAGTCTCAAGTCTCTCCAAATGTTGCCAGAATGTCTCTGAAAAAAACAAAATGTCATCTAGGTAAACCAGGAGTATCTGAAAAATGAGATCACTCATAGTTACTTGCATAAGTCTCTGGAATATAGCTGGTCTATTACAAATGGTGTAGTGAACACTGTCTTAATCCTATCCCTCTCATGCATGGCCACCTGGTAATATCTGCTCACCAGATCTATGGTTGAGAAGAACTTTGCCCCTCTTAGTGCATCAAAACTCTATCCTTGGAGGTGGGAATGCATCACGTCTCGTCTTTGAGTTGAGTTTCCTGAAATTGACACATAGCCTCAGACTACCATCTGCCTTTCTCACCAGTACAGTCGGCAAAGCATAAGCACTCGAGCTTTCTTGGATGACTCCTTTTTTCAACAGCTTGCCAATATGTTCCCTGACTTCACTGTACTATGTGGGTGGGATTCGTCTGTATGGCTGTGTCACAGGTATGTCGTCTGTAAGATGGATCTCATGTTGCACTTTGTCAGTGTAACCCAGATCTTCATCTTCTGTTGCAAACACAAAAGAGTACTTCTCCAGCAGCAAAGCCAGCTGTGCTTGCTGTTCTGGGCTACCACATATATTGAGCTTGTCTAGGATGGACTGTACATCTGCAGATGTTTCAGGGTGTTTGTCAATACTCACTTGTTCAGTATCTGCTGAGATTCTCTGGAACTGTACTTCACAAAGCTCATCGCTTTTCACACTGTCTACATGAGTCAAAACCCCTAGCCTCATCCTTGGCCATATCTTCAGACATGTTTATGACTTGGACTGGAACATGTGACTCTCTGATGAAACCAAGGTAGGCACAACAACCAAACCTCCAGTCAAAGGTGCACTCACAGGCTCCAGCAACAGTAAAGGGCCATCCTCACTCACAGTCCTAAGTCCCTTAGCCATGACTGTAGCAACAGATGAAGCAGGCACATGGACTACAACCTTACTTTACAACCTTACTCTAGCAAAAGAGAGCCTGTCTGTGCATCCCTATGAGACCCGGAACAGAGGAAGAGTGTGCAGAATCTTTGACTATCAGGAAACCTCGCTCTGGAATAGTCAGACCCATGGCTTCTACATCAAGCTCCACATAGCCCATAAAGGGTATGTCTAATCCAGTAGCTGCAGTGATCTTTAACCACTCAAATGCAGGATGAATGTCTTCACCTTTTACTGACAAGTGTTCCCTGAAGAAACTCTCAGAAAGTGTACAGACCTCGCTACCAGTGTCAAGTAGGCATCATACTGTAACACCCTGGAGTTTCACCTCAACAGTTTTGCATTCCCCATCTGCATGCTCTAAGATTTTGTTTCTGTCTGGTGTCTCTTTTGGTGAGCCAACTGCTTTCCCTCGAGCTGTTTGGCTCATGACAACTGAGGGTGCAAGTTTTCCTACACTACAGATGGACCAGGTGTTGCATCATCCTGGCCCCTTTTTGCCTGTGGGCACCTTCTTGCAATGTGACCTATGCCTCTACACTTGAAACAGATAGGCTGACCATCTGGTGTGAACTTTGGCTGTGGTCTAGCTCGTGGCTTGGGCTCTTGGAATGTTTGCTGAGTGCTGCGCCTACTCAGTTCGCTTACAGTGCTAGCTAGCTCAGCAAGTGTTTTACCTAACTCTGATAGCTGTTTTTCCTGATGGGCTACTGCCCTTTGAACATCAACCAATACAGTATTGGTCACTGTTTGTTTTAACAGCAGAGCTCTGGGTTTCTGAAACCTCTGAGTTAACTTGGTTGCTCTTTACAACTCTGGGACGATGGGACCTACTGTCCTCCATTTCCCACAGAAGGACTTCATTCCTCACATCTAGAAGGCTGGAGTCAGGTTTGTCCCTAACCATCTTTCGGAATTCACGCCTGAGGGCTGCATCCCTTAAACCCTCAATGAACTGGTCCCTGAGAACAGTTTTCTCATTAGGTATTACATCTGTGGACTGCTTCACTACTGAGCTCAAGATCTGGAACAATACATGAGAGTAGTCATGGAGGTCTTCCCCATCAGCTTGTTTACGGTTGTAAAAGGTCTGCAAAAGCTGTGTTGTGCTGCGTTTTTCCCCAAATGCATTTCTCAGGTAAGAGTATAAATCACTGGGGCCCACTGACTGACCCCTCATGCATAGTCTCACCTCTTCTAGTATAGGACCACGTAACAGAGATAATATGTAGTCACACTGTTCTCCTATTGTCTACTCTCGGGATCTTAAAACTCTTTCAACCTCTTCAATAAACTCTTCTACAGATCTCCCATCTGTCTCTTCATCACCAGATTCACTAGACATGATGAAATGTTAGCCTTTTCTCAGTCCAGTATGTGAATGCTCAGTCCAAAACGTGGCTCAAGGATACTGAGAAGCAAGTTTCTAACTTGGAGCACTGCTGAATCTTGGTCTTTGCATCTGAAGTTAGTGCTGGAATCCTCTGGGCAGGTCCGGATGACTCGTGTCGAATCAGGGAGCACTAACACCTCCTGGAGCAGGTCCTCTCTTGCTAGTCACCACTGCCACAGCAGGCTGGCCTCTCAGACTCAAACAACAACGGACCTCACCTACAATGTTCGCCACTGCCGAATTTCTCAAAAAGAAAATAAGCCACTCTGTTGCCAATTGCAAAAAAAAGTATGTTTAGCTACACCCCACTCCTGGTACCAAAATTGTGTAGCCTGTGGAATTAGATACCACACAGGACACAATTACTTCAGGGGTTTTTGTAGCTTTAATTTCATTTTTGACCACATTTGCAACAGGTCATTTTAACAGAGTGCATGAGTCCCTTTGGAGGGCTGCTCGTTCACAGTCGCTGTGGTTTCTAACACAAAAAACAATGAAAAGAAACGAAGAAAAATGATGGAAACAAAATATGGCAGTGGGCTATGAATATCGACAGAAAACATAAAATAAAACTAGATAAATACATATTTATCAACCATGAACCCACAAAATTATTCTGGGAACGTATAATGTATAATTGTAAAGGACACTTATATTCCAAACGTTTCACTAAACCCACGTGGAACTTCCTGGAGATTGAACAACTCAACACACTGTCATGTACCGTCAAACAAACAGAGTTAATTTGATGTAAAACCTGTACTATTTCTCATGTAACATAGTACAATAGCACAGTGTAGCTTAATGCATGCTAACATTACCTTGCCATGCAATTTAGAACACAATGGTCAACGGCTGTGCCCAAAATTCCAGGACATGAATTCCAGTAGTGCCTACATGAAACCATCACGTTACATATCGGCAGATAACGTCGTGTAAGTATTTGTACAGGAATATTTTACAAGATATATTTACCTACTACTTTTCATGACGGAGTCACAGCACCGTCCACTCTGCAAATCTCCAGAACGTTTGCACGCAAACAGGAAGAGAGACCAAGATGCACTTGGCAGAGTAACTAAAGAAGTACTCAATGCTGCTACCTTGCAACCAAACTTAGTAATAGCAAGTGAGACTGTGAGAGCCCACTTACAATCTGCTTCACATTGTGCTTGACTTAAACAATGTTACACTTAAAAGAAAACAACATAGAACACATGTATTAATTTTTAAAGAAACTTTCAGAACTATACTAAACCTAAGTAGAGAATTACATCTGAATAAATTTACCACCCAGCTACACAGTCAATAAAAATCCTTGTAGTTGCCCACCTGTACATTTTCAGGCATGTCCTGACTCCGTGTTTGCCAAATCAAGCCAAACAAACAGATGTGCTTGTTTGCATGCGCCACCTAGCATTTATCAGACATAGTGTACTTGTCATTTCCTGCTTACTACAAATGGAATATAGTGTTTACAATTAGCAACTTAAACAGATTTTAATATGCTGAATAAAAATGAAATATTAATGTGCACATTAATGCAATTTAGTTTTGAGCATATTACTATTCACTATCATTGTCAGTTGTTTCTGAGTAATAAAGCCTTGAATGGCAACAGGTAATCCATTGATAATCCATCCCATTATGTTACCTTCATTAAAACCTAATTAATAAATCTATTACTCCTCATCAGGAGACTCAAATATATTGTTATTCAAAAACATCAGCCTAATTAATAAAATAAATCAGTACAATGAAGTGAATTCATGTCACAGCTCGGTAACAAGACCCAAATGTAGACACCTGGCAACAGACTGATGCTGAAGCATACAAGCAAAATGCTTTACTAGGAAATTACTGTCAGGAACTCAAGGCAACAGAAGATCCAGAACAACAACAGTGACAGCCACGACAAGGGGTTTAAATACACAATAGATAATGAGACAACAGGCAACAGGTGAGGCAGGAGAAAATGAGGTCTGATGAAGGAATTAGATGCAGGTTTGCAGAGCAGAGGGACACACTGATTTTGTGTGGTGGACAGATGAGGAAGGGCTTGAACTGCAAGACACAGACAACACCCAAACTCTGTTTGAAAATGTTCAGTGATTCACTATTATACAAAGCATGTTAGAGATGTCTGCGTGCCCCCACGAATAAAACCATGCCAAATGTTCTTTTAAACAGGTGGTCTGAGCAGGAAGACATTACAGCACAATTTCATGCAAAAACCAGCATGACATTGCACTGCACCTTCTGATGTATAAACACACCCTCAGCTGCTGATGATGCAAATGGGTGCAGCGACATGTTAATTAAATTTAAATTCGCTGTCTCTAATTAAGACCTGATTCCGGGTTGTGTAAGGTTTGTCTTGCACATACACAATATGTCTACCAACAAAATAGGTTAAAATTGGTCATTGCCTTTCAAAACGACCCAAATGACTGTTTTCTTAAATGGCACTCCTCTCAGCAGGATGACATCATTTGTTAGTGCCTTTCATAACCATTACAAATGACAATTACAAAAGTTATTCGCATGACCATTTTTTTATGTGCCTCTGCTATAGTTATGCATGTGTGGTTATGTTTAGGCAACTAACTTTGTCAAACTTTGTTGACAACCATACAACACAACCTAAACGATGTTGTAACCTTACAGCTGCATCATGCTACTTCTGCTTTTGCTCCTAATAGACAACAGTCATTATTCACATGACCACATAAGGCCCTGTTAGGAAAATGTTAAGATAGGGAGACTGTCCTCCCAAGAAAAACATTTTAGCAAATGCCCCAAAACAACAAAAGGAACAAAAAGGTGGAAGTAGTGTGTCATTACAGTGACAAAGTCTGCGTAAGGAGGAGGAACAAAACATTGGATATTAACACGGGGGACCGTTTTCCTGGCTTCTTTTAATGATGACAAAAGGTCCTCTAGTAGTAATTTTAACCCAAACCACAATGTTTCCCTAAACCTAACCAAGCCATTTGTGTGCCTAAACTTAACCAATCCTTAACCAAAGTGTTGTCACTGACTTATACTGTAAAGTTCCTGGTGTAAATTCAATCGCTATATATACTCCGCCATTGCATTGATGTTTTCAAGCAAAGGTTTGCAGTCGTCACACATAAACCAAACCTTGGTAATCCTCAGAGGCAGAAAAGTAGCCCCACAACATTATGGATTTCATCCCTTATAAACAAATCGCTGGTCTGCATTGCCAAAGAGCTCTATTTTGGTTTCATCTGACCACAGAATATTTGCCCAGAAGGATTTGCTTTGTTTCTGTGCGTTTTGGCAAAGATCAGTAATGCCTTTTTATTAAGCAGTGTGATCTTTCTTGGCCTTCGCCCATAAAGCCTTTCTTGGTTCAGTGTGCGGGGTATGGTATGGGTTGAAACCATCACTCCAGACGGCCCTTTACCCTTTAGAATTGTGTTGGGGATAATTGCACTTTTGATGCTCTCAGACAGCTCTCTCATCTTCACCACTGTGAAGACAAGGAATAATAACAGGGACTAATATAGCCTTTTTAAGCATTAAAGCCATCATTCATTGGTTAATTCAAGTCATGTGAGCACTGTAAGTCTAATCTACTTCTTTTTTATTTAAAACTGATCTGAATTCCTCAAAAGGGTGCCAGTACTTGTGCCATGACAATTAAATTGTTATATGTTTATCCTTTTCTGTTCTGTTTCAGACAGTGTTAAAATCTGTTTCACTACACACCTTTATTTCACGAGATAATGTACATGGTATACTTAAAATAAAGGAGTGCCAATAATGTTGACCAGAACTGTACTGTATGTTCATGATTGTAACAAGAAGCTGAAATCAGTTCACATTTCATTAAATTGTGCGCAGAAAATGTTGCAGGGATAAACCAACTGAGAGAGCAGTGAGCAGCTTGTGTACTCAAATGAGTCAAAATGGAAAGACGAAAGAGGTGTTTCTTATTAACATACAATACCATTTCTTTGCCCATAATATATATAGTGTGCTTTATTTTCCTGCAGCCATACATATAGCCACATAACGAGGGGAGAGCTCCCTATTAAAAAATCCACTATGCAGTCAGAGAGTCAGCCCGGAGACTACAAATGAAGTCTTTGTCTCTGTATTAGTGCTATATATGTCATAAGTCATCTTTAGGACTGAACAAAAAAAAGTGCAATTACACCTCCTACTCTTTGTGTTTATCAGTGTGTGTGCTTAAATTTGAATTGAATTTGAACTGTAAAAGTAGAAATGGTGGTCAACAGAGCAAACCTCTGTAGGAGACATTCTGTCCCCTAGTGGACATCGGGGGTCATTTTCTCCTTTAGCTGGTGAGATCTGATGCATGCTGAAGAGCAGGTCTGAGCCATATCAACTCTGCACATACTCTGTACACGCACTACATAAAGACACATAATTTATTGCAGCCCATGCACATTTACATCTATGTGTTGTCTGTCTGTACAATCCGACATTTCACTTTGCAGTGGAATTTGTCATCCATTCAGTACTTGACATGTATTTATGGTGCGTCCTGCACTGTATAAATCAAAACTGAATGGTGAAAGAATAAGAGACCAGGTATAATATCCTCAGTGAATTTAGAGGTTGAGGAGAGCTGACATAGTAAGTAATCAGACGTCAGAGGTATGGCGGTAGTGGGAGGGAATTAAATCACAGTGTTGCTTACAAAAAGCTAAATCAAAATTTACAAAAGGTTCTAGTTTGGATCCAATTTTTGCTCATTCACAGGCAATGCATAGTGACAAAAATCATATAACTGATTTTTAGAAACTACTTAAATATGAAACATTATCTCGTATCTGTGGTATGAGTATAGGATTAAATCTGCTGGATGCAGCTCCAGCTCCACTGTTGCTGCCAGAGACGATCCTCTATCCTCTACTTTTGCAGGACAAGCTCGCATTTCACAAAAGTATAAAAAATGTTGCCAAACAATATTGGAAATGTGACTGACTGCTTAAAGATGCTCCATTTCTGAAACACTTCCAGTGGTCTGTGGAACCATGATAGAGATACCACACAGAAACGGCCAATCAGAATGCAACCCAGCCGCATCCATTGTTCATAAAAAACATTAAGTTAACTGTTCCTGGCAACCGTTACCGCAGCTTCTGTGGCTTTGCAGCCATTTTGCCACAGGTTTGTTGGCACTTTGACACGGGAAGTGGGAAGTATCTTAGCTGTCAGAAATTCCTGATATCTTCAACTTGGAATTAGAAGTAGGAGACTGATGTGAACAATTTTCCAGATTTCTTATAATTATGATCTGAACAATGTTTCATTGCTGCATAAGCAATGAATTGTCCGTGATTGGTACCAGGTATCCACGTCCAAGACCTTAAGGAGCCATATATCTTCTATCCTAAGTGTTATTGTTAAATAATGAATTGCTTAAGATCGCTATGGCTCAAGAGACAGTTTCGTTATTCTTTATTCTTTATTTGGATCCCCATTAGCTTCCACATAGGTTCCACATAGGTCTTCCTGGGGTTCACACAAAAACAATAAAACAAACAACAATTTAAAATCAAACAATATCAATAATGCCAAGTATACAGATTAAAAAATAAGTGAAATGACTAATCATATAAAACAATAAACAATAGTAGCCTACAAGTTATTGAATATTAGATGAACAAAAACAAATATAATTATAATGGAAGCCGCCTCACTTGCTTTCTATTAATCAGTGGCCATTCATTACTTTCTCCTTGTTGTCCTCTCTTTTCACTCAGGCTTCTCTGTGCTGCACCATCTGCCGTCCTGGGACCTCTCTCTCTCTCCCCTGGATGTCGGTGCCTCATACCAGATTTTTGGATCTGGATCTTCGTCCTCTCAAATATTCCACCTCCTCCTCTTGTTTGCATGTTGTCCTTGTCTCTCTCTCTCTCTCTCTCTCTCTCTCCCCCTGTGTGAATGGTGTGCTTCAGCTTTGCCTCTCGTGAGTCTGTGTAGTCCGTCCTCTTCGAGGTCTCCAAGGTGAAGAGGAGGTCGTGTGGCTCAGGTCTGTTTGGCGACGCCTGAAGTTGCTCAACATCCTTCCGGATCCATATTCTTCATGCATGTTTATTTTACTATGGTGGCCAGTTCTGTACACACAACATCTATTGCAGGCTGTTGCTTTTCCTGAGTTATTTTCCTCCTATTTATAGTATAATACTCGTATTTAATTGCAAGCATGAAGACTCAGTAATGTAGATGCTGTAATGTAGATAAGTAATAATGAAGAGAGTCAGATTTTATGTTTATGATGATGACTGTGATGAATATTTTGATGCAGCTGATGTTCTCATTTGAACTCTTATCTAATTATTCTCTGTGTGAGAGCTGATGCGGCTCAGTTGACTACTAATTCTGTTTAATCTCTCCCTCTCAGCTCTCGTAACAACGTCCTCAATCAACGGAGGTGAAGTTGTATCCTCTAAATATTTCTCTACTCCAAGCTAATTGGACATCGTCTTTACAACAATTACAGATATTGTCCTAAAATAATTCTTTGATGACATAAACATTTTTCTCTAAGTGCACCGTAGACTTTAGTCATAGTACTGCTGCATGTTGGCCATCTGGACGTTCATTCATGTGCAAATAATGGAGTGACTCATAAGGAGTCAGAAGAAGTCACGTGTCCCATTTCCTGTTTAACATCAGAATATTATGTATCTTAATGTATTTTAAGACCATTACTGTATTTGAAACCACCTATACTATACTAGCAGTACTGATTTGGCTAAAATGTAGCATGTTGTATGCAGTATGCAAACAAAAGCAAATTCTGCTGTATGCAAAAAATACCCGGATGTCGTACTGATTCGGGAAAAATCTCTAGTATGCATCGGACCAGTCTACCTCGCCGACTGTGTCCCAGAAAGTGCTGATGGTGGTTTTTCATTAACTGTGCTATTGTTTACTTCCGCTTCCCAAAACCGCAAACCGGCTAAGCGTGGCCTAGCATACCGCAAAATAAATCGATTTGACAGTTTCATACTGCGTACTACCATGAAAATCAGTACGCAGCATGTAGTACTTACTGCTTACCGTGTTTGTTGGTAGTTGGTGGTTTCAAATACAGCCCAAGTTGTCACTGATGCAGGTAAATCTTTAAACACTAAACTAAAAGCAGATGTTTTGGCTGTAGTTGTTTAATATCATTCATTAGTTTAAAGTTTTTTTCTTATTCTTGATTCTTGATACATTCATATTTTGCTTTTTAGAGTCGTGTACAATGTTTTGTTTGTTTGTTTTCTGATTAAGTTGTGGAGTTTTCTTTGTCTCACGTTGGTGTACCCACCTTCCCATTCCATTATTGTCTGCATGAAACCAAACACTTTCAGTCATTCTTCTATTAACGACTCACCCAGTTATTATGTGTCATTTATGTATGAGTTCATTCATCACATGCACCACATCGTACTTTTGGCTAGATACATCATTCTAACTCTAAACAGATCACAGCTCTTTGTACTTTATCACTCTAAATTAGCTCTTTGATTTCTCTTACAGTTTTTCAAAGATCACAGTGCAAGTTAACTGCTTTTTTCAGATTTTTTCATAATCATTTCATCAATTCATAATGGTTGTGTATGTGGTCTGTAATCAACAGAATGAGGAGCTGTGTTTTTAAGACAAGAAAAAACATTTGAAATTGCTCTTAGTCACTTAGCCTTCACTCTTCACACATATAATACATCAAAATGTTCACACAAGTCTCCGAAATTGTAAAAATCTAACCCGCAGGAGTAGTTTTACAGCTCTGACCCTTAATTGATTGGAAAAGCACTCTCACTTTACCACTCACTCACTTTCCACTGCCATTGTTATTGAAGGCTCTTTGTGTATTTCTGTATCTATATAATTGTTTGTATTTATTTTCTTTCCTTTTGCTGTCTTGTACTGCCTTATAGGCTATGAAATGTAGTTAATTAGTTAGTGCCCCATCCAGTCCCCAAAACTGAATTTTCTACATAAATAGTTGGACACAAAAAAAAAAATTGCAAAGGGGAGACCATGAGCCACATTATTTTCACATTTGCCATACAAACTTTCCAACTCAAATAATGGAAAAGTCTCCTAGCTCAGCGTTTATACACATCAGCCACCGCGCCAGATAAAACTGTATGAGGGGAATTATAAACAATCAGTGGGGCAAGATATCAAGGCAGTGGATTAAGCCCAAATTAGTTCCTTAAACAAAATAGGTAGCAACAGCAGGTGGTCTCAAGCACACACATACGACACTAAAGAAACAAAATCCCACACACTTACATGATATCCCCGCAAGTAACCAAGAGCCCCTCCATGGATCGCCACCTTAACGTGGTGGAGGGGTTTGCGTGTCCCTGTGTTGACCCTGGTAGGGTCTCCCAAGGCAAACTGGTCCCAGGGGAGGGGCCAGACTAAGAGCAATTCACAAACCCATGATGGAGTGGACTGAAAAGAGCTGCAGCACCTCGCCCGGAAAAGGGAAACCGGGACCCCCACCTGGAGCCAGACCCGGGAGGGGAGCTCGACCGCTTGGTGCAGCATCAGCAGTAATGTGGGCGTTGTACAGGCTGGAAGGCAAAGCTTTCAATTTACCAGTCGATCTACGCCCTAACCCTCACCTATGTGTTAGGATGAGGGATTATGGGGTTGTAGGAGTTGGACCCAAATGCAGACATACTCAGAGGTAGAAGTGGTAAAAAGGTTTATTGTTCCTTACTATTGGTGAGGGCAGGTAGACGAAGAAGAAGAAGAACTGGATCCTGAGGGGGGGTCGTTTATTTGTCATACAGTGCAGACACACACACGTGCAGGCGGCAACGTCAATTGAAACACACACACACACGCGGGAGCGTCCACAAATGAAACTCGATCTCTGCTTTTTTCCTCATCCATGCCATCCTTCCTCCGGGGACAGCCTGGAGCAGTGCTCAGCCTTCAACGGCGACCGGGCACCAAGTCCAAGTGCTCGTACCCTGTCTTGGTCAGGGACAGGGCAGGAGAGCATCTGTTCCTGCATGTTTTTGTATTGCGGTTCTTTTTTTTTTTTTAATGGAGGAAACCCGTGCTCACATGGGTTTCCTCCGCCCGGGACAGGTACATGAATGCAGGTAAGTCCAAAAACATAGAAACTAGGTACTCCAGGAGCTCGGAGCACAGAACGCAGCCAACATGAAATAGTTCAAAACACAAAAGCATGGATTGCCCAGGAGAACAGCGAACTGAATGCTTCTTACGTGGAGCGTGGAAAGAGTCCAGACATAAGTAAACGGAAACTAATAAGGCATGGAACACAGTAAGTGTAAATCATGGAACGAAGAACATAGAGCATGGAACATGGAACTTGAAGAAACACTGAACACCTAACAATCAGGGCCGAGGGCAGAGACAAACTAACAGCAACAACTGAATGTCAAACAATGACTCGACAAAGCACAAAGAGAAGGGACAGGCATAAATACAGAAAGACCAACGAGGGAAATCAGAAACAGGTGAGTAATGAGGAACAGGTGAACATAATCAAGGGCAGAAACAAGAGGACAAAAACACACAGGAAACATGGAACAAGACTTTCAAAATAAGACCGGAACTCTGACCAAAACATAACCAAAACCAAACAAATACCATAGATCCTAACACCTATGGTCATGAGCTTTAGGTAGTAACCGAAAGAATGAGATTGCGGATACAAGCAGCTGAAATGAGTTTCCTCCGTAGGGTGGCTGGGCTCACCCTTAGAGACAGGGTAAGGAGCTCGGACATCCGGAGGGAGCTCGGAGTAGAGCTGCTGCAGTTGAAGTGGTTCGGGCATCTGATTAGGATGCCTCCTGGACGCCTCCCTTTAGAGGTTTTCAAGGCACGTCCAACTGGTAGGCGGCCCCGGGGCAGACCCAGAACACGCTGGAGGGATTATATATCTCATCTGACCTGGGAACGCCTTAGAAATTGTTCCCCCAGGAGGAGCTGGAAAGCATTGCCAGAGAGAGGGACGTCTGGACAACCCTGCTTAGCCTGCTGCCACCATGACCCGGCCCCGGATAAGCGGAAGAAAATGGATGGATGGATGGATAATCAAGATTTATTTCCCTGAAACCAAAGAATCCCTAAAACACTTTCCCACTGCAAATAATTACACAAAGAACTGTCAGATACACAGTGAAGCAACACATTTTACATATCACGCTGATGTAGAACACTGAAATGTAGCATAGTCATGTGACATGTGAAGGGATTTGTGCTATTATGCAGCATAAGTTCTGATGTAGCGAACATTTAACTCACATGACTGATCAGCTGTTTCTGCTGAACCATTCTGCATTAATTTGTCTTTGTCTCTGGACAGCATGAAATGTGGNCAATACTAGCTGACATGAAAAAACAATTAAAACTTGAGGACCTCTCTCCATTTTTCTCCTTTAGATGGGATAGATGACCAAGGTGACTTGTTTTGTTTCCGGTTCGCAACCTCTACTTCTTCGACTGTGTTTACTGGTGGATTACAGCCGTGCGTAAAGAGTAGCCTATACCGCCAACTTCTGATGAACTACACTTTGCAACAAGCCTAGTTTATTCGCTCCAAACCAGCTGATGGAAATGTGCCTAATTCGCTTTTTTTTTTGAGACATTTCAAAGGTTCGCTTAAAATTCGCTTGACAATTGAATGGAAACACGGCTACTGACTGAGGTGTACAGAGAGGAAGACAGCAAACTAGAATTTTCATTTAAATACCTGTTTTGGTTTCGTTTACCTTCTGTCTGCAAGAATTAAATTGACCTGTTATGAGAAGACTGAATACACTGACTTTAAGTTGGAAAGTAATGCTTTATTAATGTCTTCATTTCCTTCACCCACGCATCAAAAAGCTCCAGGAGAAAAGCTCCCAACCTCTCAAGACATCACAACTTAAGAAGCAAAGAGAACATGTTATGCACTTCCCTCCGCCTCCTAACATATACACTCCTCACTCACTACCTTTGATGTATCCCACTCACAGATGTACACAAGCCTGCCTGCATATGGAAAAGTCACCGTAAGCTATAGCAATGCTTAAGTGAAACTTCATAAACTTAGTTTCAATATTTCTCTCTGCAGTAGTTTATACTTTCAATAAGTGTTAGCAAGTGGAATTTGGGTTGTGGTAAATCAGTGCACATGCAAAATTAGTTGTCTTTGTCTTTTCATATTCATATTCATATTTTGTGGTTTGTACTCTTTAATTTCCTTGATTTTTAACAACGTAATGTCAGTCTGTCGTTGGGACCATCACTTTGGTCCAGACTGAAATATCTCGACAACTATTTGATGGATTGCCAAGACATTTTGTACAGACATTCATGGTCCCCTGAGGATGAAGCCATCATCAGGTCAAAATTTCTGTTTATCCAGCACTTTGGTTTCTGACCAAAAATCTGCAAAACTGATGACATTCTATCAGCCTCAGCTGTACTTTGAGTTTAGTGCTAAGTAGCAGTGTGTTGAATGCTAACATGCTAAACTAAGATGGTGAGCCTGGTATAAACATTATACCTGCTAAATGTAAACACGTTAGCATTTCGTCTTTGTGACCATGTTGCCATGAGATTAGCATTTAGCTCAAAGCACCGCTGTGAGGACGTACAGTCTCAGAGCTGCTAGCATGGCTGTAGACGCTTAGTCTTGTTATATACTGTCGTCTCTCTCTTTTATTCCATCTTTCTTTTTTCATACTCCTGTAAATCACTTTGTAACTTCTGTTTTGGAAAAAAGATAAATGATTATGTGGATCACAGCAAGGACAACCATCCTGAAACAAATACCACACAGCAGAAGAATATAAAACATAAAACCTTAAAAAAATAATCACATCGTCTTCCAATGTACCTCAAACATGCACTTTTTCTGAAAACAAATACTACGGATACATTTGACTATAAAATACATACAGTATTTGTTTGCTCCAACTTCTTCTTCCATTGACTGACATCAGTGATTTAGTGTGTCACAGTGTTTGTGCGTATTGAGTGCTGCAGCACTGGAGAGGATAGGAACAAGTATCTCTTATTCACATTTAAATGTGACAGATGAAAACATACATCCAGCAAGCCTTGGAGGAAGCAGTTCCTTTCATCCAAACATCCAAGATGTTCTGTATTCTCTCCAGAATTTCTCTTCCAAGTAGATCGCCTACAACCCTATCAAATAATATAAATAATATATGAGAAGTAAACTCCATCAATTTGTTATTGTCATGGATATCTAGCAAGCAGACTGTTTCTGTTTTGTTTCTGTTTTACCTCAGGCTATGGTAAGCACACTTGTCAGTGTTCCCTGGGATCTCCTTTCGTTTGTGTGTTTGTGTGTGTGCACAGTCATGTAGGATTTATTTTCTTTTTTGTGCATATGGGTATGTGTTGGGTTCACAGTATGTACATTATGTATGCATGGTGATATCTTTTGAATATACAGTACATGTAGATTGAAAACTGTATGTGAGACTCCCACACTTTTTCTGTTTGGAGGAATAGATAGCAGAAAGCAGATCCTTGAAAATGAAAAAACATGTAATTTGCACTAAAATCTGCACGGCTAATGGATAATAACATTATATATTTGTATACACTAGTGGTAAAACTGGCACATACTTTCACTTGCAGTTAAACACAAGAAGTGGTTGTATTTAATAGGAAAAGGTATTGTGGTTTATTCTGGCAATTTACCACACATTCAGCATGGAAAAAAATAAACAGCACCGCTAAAACAACAATAGGGTTTCTATAACAAGAGTTTTCATTCAAGCAAGTGCTCTAACACACTGGCTCTGCCACACACTGCAGAATCTTTTCTCATTTGCGAGGAGATGGAGAAGGATGTGCAGAGATGTGAAAATAAGCCCAGACTGCCCAATGAGTATTCCACTCACAGCTCCCTGACCTTGAGGTGAGCTTATCCCTGACCAGTGTGCAAAGCTGCATGAATTATAATATCCACCTATAGGTCCAGCCCCAGCCTCTGCCCTGACCAAATAGCACCGGGCCTCGCACAGCTTCTCCTCGCCTGAGACCGGCAGTAGCTTTTCACTACAGTATTACTCTGCTCACTGAACGATGAAGTCCTGGCCAGTGAAGACACTTGGTTCAAGAATACAAAGCGTGCACGAGGATCATAGAAGAGCTGGTGTTCATTTTTTTGACATATTCTTATTGCAAATATTATTTATTTAGAGTAGGTCCACTGTCAGGAGGAATTGGGAGATGTTAATTTTCATTTGGATTATTTAGTTGTACAGGTGGCTGCTGTGTATCTACTCTAGTTAGGGATCTCTACCACTCGGTTGATGAGGGGATGTGTGGTAGGTTTTGCATGTTTTAGGCATAATTATTATCACTGTCTTCTTTACTGTATCAAGATACACAATAAAAAATTTATTGTTACTGTTACGTAAACATACTTGTATGTACAGTATGTATGTATGTATGTAAATATATTTACTTTCAGTATTGTTTTAGAGGAACCATGCAGCTTTTATGGTCACATTATTCTAGTGTTTACCCACAGAAAACCTACCATGTCAAGCCAAATCAATATTCTGTAAATTAAAAAATAAAATCCACTGCTGATTACCTAGAAACAAAAGTAACTCTTTTTTTTCATTTGGTTTTGTTTTTTTAGATCTTAAACATAATAACACATATGACAGGATTTGTCCAAGTTTTGTTTTATTTTCTTATCCGAATTGAGGGTCTACAGATAGAGTGTCTCATATGCTGTACAGGTTTTAAAGCACCTTGAGGCAAATTTGTGATTTGTGATATTGGGCTATATGAATAAAATTGATTTGACTTGACCTGACAGACAGAATGCAAACCTCAACACTATACGCCATATTTTATTCAATACTCTATGGTGTACAGTGGGTTTTTAGAGCTATTCACTGAAAACAGCTGCCAGCTGCGGCCAAAAAACAACCCAGATGAGAGCTGTAAGCTGTTGTGAACTACAACAGTAAAGCTTTGGGTCAGAAAACCAAAACACTGAGCTGAAAGACGCAATAAAGCCCTGCAGAGCTGAGGACCTCCGCAGAGTCGCGTGAGTTGGGTTCATCACTACGAACGACACATTTTGCATACAAGTAGTGATCCATTATTAATATAAAAATATTGATTATAGTCATATAAAGTAAACAATAGACATAAGTAAACACAGATGAAGGGGATAAATTGCTGAATCAAATGTGGTTCAAAAGTACCATAATAAACAGATTTCGCGCCAAATTGTTTGTGACACATTTGTGTCAGATTATTGGCATCTTTTTCTCATGTTACTGAATCCAATTAAAGTGTGTGGAGAATTACAATGCTGGGAAAGGATAGTAGCCTGTTTTACTTTATCAATACATTCCCATGCAGCATCTTTATTAACTACTGTAATGATGAGGACATTTCGGTAATATATAAAGTTTTATATATTACCGAAATGTCCTCATCCTAGTTAACACTGAATCAAGAGTGCAATCCAAATGCACTGTGCACATGGGTGTATATTAGCATCTTCAGTGTTCCACTTAGACAATTGCAGAAATAACAAATAAACAAATACGCTTATTTGCTTTCTGGTGGAGAGTTTTGTTGTTTTGCTTAAATGGCTGTTCTGTTTTTTATTAGGTCTATTTGTTTCATTTAGTGGTTTGTAATTTTGACCTTTTTGGTTTCCACCTTCATGGTTTGCATTATGTGGAGAATATATTGTGACACTTTGATTTTCTTAGTTCGAAACAGGGAGAACAGACAGGGAATGAGTGAATGAACTTGAGCAGCCATGGCCATTTCTGTCCTATTATGCAATCTCTCTCTCTCTGTCTCGCTCTCTCTCCCTCTTCCTCTGTCTCTCCATCTGTCTCTTTCTCTCCTCTCTGTCCATCTGTCTTTCCTCCTCGCCTTCCTGCCTGTTCCCCTGTAACCCCTCCTTGTACCCCAACACACACTCACACACACACACTCCCTCTGCCTTATCTGTATTCCCAGACAAGGCTCCGTGTTTGAGCTGTCATTATAACCACTCTGAATGGCCTAGCTTCATGGCGAACGAGCGGAGACATGCTGTGCCCAATCACACAACACTTTCTTCCTGTCCAATAGATGCATGTCATATTTCATTCCAAGCAAGGTATTTTGTATTGAAGGATTTGACTCCAAAATCTTGAAGTAACTGAACGTAGCTCAGAGAGGCTTTTTTATGATAAAGGCTCCCAGACAGGGCCCAAAAGGCTCAATTATTTCTTTGCCTGCTATAGGGGCGATCAGGCCTGTAGCTTAGTTAGGTACTTCAGAAATTGTGGGTTTTTACAAGATACCGCACAGTAATTTATATGAGGAGGTGTTTCATGAATCATGGACCACATGCTAGTGAACACTTGCTGTCACCTGAAGCAACAACCGGCAGTGTGACAGAAATACACGCTAAACCATATTCACCACTTAAGATCAGAACCAAAAGGAAACGAATAATTTTGAACATTTTATGTTGTTATACAGTCAAGCATTATGAAAGAAGCAAATATAAATACTGTGGGAAAAGTATCCTTCAAATACTGTAATAAACCAGAAATGTACAATGTAGTCAGTGCTGCTTACACGGTGTTATATAATTGTTGAATTTCAACTCCACAAATGAGGAAATTAAGAGAGGTGTCAGCACATCATTACCAAATACGAGCAAGTAACAGGTCATTTACTACAAGTTTTAAGTGTCTCGTCAAATCTGTACATTTTAAAAGCTGTGTCTGCCTCCGTGAGTAGTTTGATGAGTAACAGGCTTTAACATTTAAAACTCCATTGTCTGCTAAAAGATATTTATATAACCTTATGTGGCATTTCTTATTTATTCTTAAAAGTCAAAGAACATGTCTGCTAGCCTGACACTCAAAATAAATAAGTACAGCTTCAACATTTGAAAAGGTTCTAGAACCTGACTATAGCCTAACAAATATTGAAGGCAAATAATGTGAAGAAGTTCTCAACTTATTTCTTGTAATGTAAATATTGGAGGTGTCATTTCTACTTGACCTCACACTTCAATTCAATTCAATTCAGTTTTATTTATATAGCGCCATATCATAACAACGTTATCTCAGGGCACTTTGTCATAAAGAGCAGGTCTAGACCGACTCCTTATGTGTACAGAGACCCAACAATTCCCACCAAGAGCAAGCACAAGCAACAGTGGCAAGTAAAAACTCCCTTTTAACAGGCAGAAACCTCGAGCAGAACCAGGCTCTGGGTGGGCGGTCATCTGCCTCGACCGGTTGGGGTCAAGGCAGATGACCGCCTGACACTTGTGAAAAAGGGGATGCAGTTTACCTTTCGGCACACCTGTTGTAGTCCTTGGTTTAGATATAGTCAACTGACCATGACTGTGTCTATGGCAACAAATTAATGCTGACAGCTCAGTTGTGTCACCTAGTGATGTATTCTATACATGCAGACCCAAGAGACTTTTTTTCACAGCAACAAGGAAAGCATAGGTGTAACTTGTTGCATTAACGATGGATCAGTTTCATCAAGTGTCCCTTTAAGTCGTGATAGTGAACCAGCATGGACAATACACCCTTTTCATGGCAGACATTTTGACTTGTCGAAGCAGGAAAAGCTCAGGTGTAAGCAATAACATTAATGACGGCTCCATTCCATAAAGTGTCAGAGTAAGCCATTTCATTGAGTGAGCATGCACAATGCCAGAGACCTGAAACTGGCTCTCCTAAATGGAATGCAGCCATCATTACTGTTATTAATTCCACCTGTGCTTTTTCTGCTTTGAAAAGTCAAAATGCCTCCTGTGAAAAAAGTCAATAGAAGACTTGTGAAAACAAAGACAATTACAGCAACTAACAAATAAAAGCAATAACATAAGTTTTAGTCAAAGAGGTCAAAAGATCAAAAAGATGTACGTCAAGTCTCACATTTCCAATTTCTACAGTCATATCCAGTCCCAAAATTGTGACATCTGGATTCCAGGTCCTGTTCTTCAGGTCATCATGTTGGAAAATTAACTATTTACATCTGGCTGAGCACTAATTAGATCCCACCTGTGAAGGGCATCGGCGCTTCTGTTTGTAAATTCAAACGACATGTAAATGATGATTAAATATGCAAAAGTGAGTACAGGAATGTCGGTGACAAAGGACCTCAGCAATTAATTTGAACAAGAAAAGTCAAGTAAAAACTTGAAACTCAGCTGCGGTTATTCTTACACTTTTTTCCCCATGGTGTTGCAGATATCCACTGTAAGCCATCAGTTTCAAACTGTGGCTACTCACTCATTCAGGACACCAGGCGGGTGGTCAATACTTGTCTAATTGCATGTTTGAATGCAAATTAGGGTTGGTGCTTGTTCAGTGGTGCACTTGCATGTAAATTAGTTTGTTCAGTGGTGACAGCACCTTATCTAATTGCAAGTGTTAATGCTAATTAAGTTCAAATGAAGTTCACTGCTGATGGTGTGTATTTTAAGTACAGTGTTGAGGACACGCCTGCATTCAGCATGATGCTATAGAATGGCTGAACCGGTTTGGTTCAGTTAAAACGAACTTTGGTTCGTTTGCCCATTTTTTTTGTTGTTGTCTGAGAGCAAATAACAACCACCGTATTTTGTGATACTAGATGTGTGCTATTAGCATGATTTAAAAAACTAAACTACTAATCCATATAAATGTATTCATTTGGCAGACACTTCTGTCCATAGGGACAAACAAATGAGGTACAATCCAAGCCACAGTAGATCAAAGAATGTACCTCAACACGTTCTACCGTGTTGAGGTGCTGATTCTGCTGTACTGATACAAGTGCCAACAGGCTTGCAGGTGCATGAAGTAACAGTGCCAAATTACTACTTACTTTTTTTTTGAGAAAGAGCTAGAGATGGATCGAGAGATAGAAAGAGAGACAAAGGGCATATTAGGTGAGCAAGTACTCTCAGAAGAGGTATATATTCCATAATAACTGTCCAGCATATTGTAGTGGTCTGAGAGAAAACCTCTACTACTGCCCCTCCTCTTGGCTCTGTTTTCAGGCTTCAGAAAGTCTATCCCGTGACGAGAGACTTTGGCCAATCATAGGTTATTTCAGAGAGACGGTGCGTTCCTATTGGCTGAGCTACAAATCCAGATGTGCGTGCACGTCCCTTCAGACGGTGAAAGCCTGATTCAGTGGTGGAAAATCCTGCTGAAAATCCTGCAACTTGTGAAGAATTTCCAACACCTNCTTTGCCTACAGCGGCGTATAGCACAAAACAACACGTCCCAGCTCCACACGGAGCTTCGGCTCATTATGTTCGATGCCGAGTGGCAAAGAGGCATGATGACAAACAGTGGGGCATAACTTTTGAGGGGGGACAGTGGCATGTGTGCGGTGTACTAGCCTCTCATCCCTCTGCTGGAAGGAGTTGCAGCTGCCTCTGAAGCCTGGGGCGCTCTGCTCTGCGGCTGCAAAGCGCTGGAGGGGTGAAGAGAAGTCTCGGTGGAAGTGACTGCAGTCTCAGTGAGGGTCACGCCTTGGAGAGTGAGCACTATGAGGGATAAGGTTTCGCAGGGGAACCGATTCCTGCGGCTGCCGGTCAAAGTTGTGGGTTTGGTGGGAGGGGCTTAGCGGAGTGATACAAGGCAGCAGAGAGAGGCCGAAGGTTTTGCATAGGTTGCACAGATTTTGCCTAGCCCAGCTTTGAAGCAATTTTTTTAAGACAGAAAGGGATTCTGGCAACCGAATCGAGATTGGTAACTGCTGAGGGACCACGCGGGAGAAGAGTTTGGATTGAGATTTTCTGCCGCAAGAGGGCTTATTAGACTGAAGAGTGTGTGACATAGCAATCCCACAGTAATCCCACTGAAATATTGCTGTACAAGATGTCGCTTTTTCATCCAGTCTCAACCTGATTGTCATTTTTCATAACATGCGGCCTGTTTGCAGTCTAATAATACTAATAATGCCAATAATCACCAGAGAACATAAATATAGACATTAGAAGCATTAAAATGCAGCATAAACTGCTGTCAGTCACCAGAATTTGATTTCCCCACGTAGGTCATGATGATGTGCTAATGATGCAGGATGACATCACCAAGACTGTCCAATCAATGAGTAGCCTGTCAGTCTGTCTGGCTTCAAGTTTACTTGGTTTGTAAAAGTCCAGTATGAAAACGAACCGGACCAGAGCTAAAAGGACACAATGCGTAATGTTCCCTTGGGTACTCCGGCTTCCTCCCACCCTCCAAAGACATGCATGTTAGGTTAATTGATGATTCTAAATTGCCCGTAGGTGTCACTGTGAGTGTGAATGTTGGTCTGTCTCTATGTGTCAGCCCTGTGATTGACTGGCGACCAGTCCAGGGTGTACCCCGCCTCTAACCCAATGTCAGCTGGGATAGGCTCCAGCCCCCCCCGCGACCCTCTGAGGATAAGCGCTATAGATAATGGATGGATAGACTACCTAGCTTTACATGCTACACTCTACTGTTAAATTATTCCTTTTTTGGAAGCCAACAAGCAGTTTGGTAAATAATACACAAATTCAGCAAGTTTCCCGTTTTCACTAGCCTGTCTTTTGAGAAACAATACGATTACTTCTCAAACGATTTGCTGCAAACTTCTTTGGTATTTTAAGATTATTAATGTTTGGTGTTAAGTGTGATAACGATTTGGGATACATAATCTCTTACGTATCTCTGTCCATGATCTTTCCGCCTGTCAGTGTCACTAAGCCACTCCACCTCCATCTAACTGGTGCTGCTTTCTATTGCCAGCTGATAAATTAACATAAAAGCCTGGTTACTTCCTGACAACATCAATCCAGGCCCCCTCTTCTCTGACACCACTCACCCAGTTTTACAGAACAGACACTCGGGGGAGGGATGTTTGTATAGCAGATGAACGCACAGAAGGCACAAACAGCCAGACAATCATAATAAACTATGGGTGGCTATATCACTGTGATTTGTTTCTAGTTAAAATGCTCTAACGGGGAAAAAGAGAAGAGGTATTTAAAGACAACAAACAAAGTATGCATAAGCTGAGACAAAAAATAGACTAGAGTCGGCTAGTCCAGCAGTCATTGCATTAGTTACAAATACTGTGTGACAACAGATATATGTTGTACATCCAACCCAAGTCTTTAACCACTTCAACAGGCTTCAAGAAAGATGTAGATTCACAAATCTGTTGACTTTAGACTTGACAAATCAAAAACGACTTGCAGCTTGACATTGACTGAATACCAATATCTCAGAAAGCTCAAAGATTAATAATGTTGCTTCTCTTTATAGCTCTTGTGAGCATGTGTGTGCACAATGAGCATCAGGGATGGACAGCCGGGAAGTGACTTATGCTGTGGGAGTGGTCTGAGAGGTTGCTATGGAGATCATTTTGATAGTGCAGCAAAAACTCAATTGGAGTACATTGTAAGTGACATGACATGAATTCTGTTCTCTAAAGAAACCCACCATTTTTCAGTATTTCCATAATCAATACACTGTGCGTGTGTGCTGTGAGCCAATGGCTGTGATTCAGTGGGCTGACTGAGGGCAGGTGTGTCTGGGTGTGCCTCTACTCTGTGGTTTACTTATGGCGCATGCAGAAAACACTCCTGTGTTTCTCCGTGTGCATGCATTGTATGCATGTGAAATTTAAATGAATATCAGAATAATGAAATTATTTGTAGTTATTCTTCTGTGTTTCTCTGAGTGCAGGCCAGGGTCCGTTCCAGGCACACTAATTGTTTACCCTCTTTTTTATATAGTTGAGTAATTAGAGTATTGCCACAAGCCCACGATATTTCCCTTTGATTTTAGCATATTTTATATGAAACAATAAACTAAGCTTTTAAATCTTTTTCTGTGAGGTGGCCTTTTGCCCCTTGCTGAGACTGGTAGGTCACTGCAAAGTAGTGCAGTGGGTGTTACAACAGACAAATACAAAGCGACAGATGGTGCTCTGTGCAGATGGGTCCTACAGTTTGTGCAGGTGTCTGAGGTGGGCAGTGGGTGGTGATGATTGGCAGCTTGTATTTGATCTGAAATGTTTTCTGTGTATTAAGCAGGTGAACTAAAACAAGTCTCTAAAGACCAAGCACATTTTGAAAACAAGCCCAGAAAAACAAACCCTGTGACTACCAATATTTCCAAGCAACATTTAGTTAAAACAAACAAGCCTAAATGTCTCTTAATAAAAGTGGCAGTGGCAGTGATGCTGTGGACACAACATGTGTAGTTATATATGTACATATATAGCATCCACGACATGTTTCTGACGTATGTCTGTGCCAATAATGCATAAAACTTAGAATATACAGACGTTTTAATTGGATGCATCATGCAGACAAACAAAAGTTGTGGAAGTTAGATTGTTATTTTTACTTCCTACTATGTTTATTATATGGAGTGCAGACACTAGTGTAACAAGTGCATAGACGACGCAACATCTCTCACTGTTAAATGTTAAGGCGTAAGGCTCAAACGTTATTATGCAAAATAATGAACTTGAATAATGCACTTGAAGTGCTGTCTTTTCTTCCAGGCCTTATTCTTTGCGCTCCTAAATCATTTTTACAGGGCTGTGACGAGAAGGGATGCAGAAGACTTTAGGAAATGATTTCATGAGTGTCTCATCACCATAGTTACAATACAAGAGTCTTGTAGGCGTTTCATCTGCTCTGTTCAAGCCACTGTCCAAAACAAAATGTCATAATGGAGGAGAGTGAAGTATGTGACATTTATCAGCAGATTTCACTAGTCACTCCTAATGAAGTCAGCGATTGGAACCAGTTGGTGAATTTGGTAGCATTTTCTTTTACAGGTCTGTAATTTTATAAATAACTTCCTGGGACATTTTCACATTTTTCATTTTCAAAAAGGACTATGTCATTTGGTCTAATTACAAGTATAAGTAAAGTCATGGGTAATAAAATAGAGACAGTGTTCAGTTGGTACACTTCCAGTTAATGCTGCTGTGAATCATTTATTCAGTGCACACAAGGTCAGCTTAACATGAAGAAATGGAAGTGAAAAAACAAAAACAACAAGCCAGTGTAAAGTTTGCAATATAAGTAACATAATAAGTAACAAACACAGTTCTTTCCAGGAAACGTACTGAGAAATTATTAGGAAATTTGGAGTAAATT
The DNA here is from genome assembly GCA_002120245.1 of Maccullochella peelii. NCBI lineage: Eukaryota > Metazoa > Chordata > Actinopteri > Centrarchiformes > Percichthyidae > Maccullochella > Maccullochella peelii. The sequence goes on along the minus strand of LKNJ01001059.1, from coordinate 2,734 downwards.
ACATACATGTAAAATAAAAGGGTTACTCAGATTTTCAAAATTTTACAAAATAACACTTGATCCTTGTTTTAGCTTTTAAAATAAACCTTAATTATATAGTTACAAAAAGTTTACATTTCCATTAGCAATTATAAGCAATACTGTACATACACATTTAACAAACACTTTGAATAAATGTTTGTATGCCACTCATAAGTGCTGAAAAGGGGAGTTACTCATGCTTCATGTAAGGGGCACACTGGCTGAATACAAAATTCATTGAAAACCATTAAATTCATTATTTGCGATCCTATTTTTTAAGGCTTTACAAATTTAGTTGGCAAAACAAGACAAAAATGTTAAAATGATGAAATCTTTCTTTACACATACGAACATCCAATGGAGTAAAATGCAGTTATATGACTTCACCAGTAATGTTACTGTTTTAAGGTGTCAGATACAAGGTCAGCTCAGTGACTGACCACATAACCAGCACATGAGCATGCAAAGTAGCCCATGGTCATTGCCCTAGATGCTTGATTTTCCTAATGGGTCATTCATCAGTTGTAATTTGCTAAGCTAACCTTCCCATTTAGTTATGTGAGGGGGAAAAAAATAGCCTAGCCAATTCACACTGATGAATGAACCCATTATCAATGTAATGGTAAACTGAGAGGTCAAATTAAGGTGGCAGCTTGGGGAACCAGGACCCTCCCATAAAGGAAAAACGTAGAACATGATCTCTCACCTCCATCAGCTATTAATAATACCAAAATGTATTAATAAAGGTCGAGTAGAGCATTGCTTCACAGAGCAAAGTGTTTCATATCCAAAGACCCTGTTGGGATGGGATTAATATTCCAGGGGGAGGTAGAAAGCACATGCAGTGCTCCTCAACGGCAGCCTGATGGCATTTTAGCTACCACCACCTTACAGAGGGTGGTTTGTATTAGACAAGAAGAGGTACAGGAAAATAAAATACAAGTTGTCGAAGGGAGCTAAAATAATGGGAGGGCCAGAGACTGCAGGAAAAAACTGTCTCACACATACTGTAAATACAGACTGGATTAAAGACCCTACTGACCCATACAGGTGTTTTCACATATTTTAACTAATTAGACTTCTGTTCTGGTTAAAGTGGGCTGACCTACTGTATGCTGCGAGTGAGGTCACCAAAGCTTATGAACTAACAAGTTACACACAAAAGTGGCACAGTGAAATTCATTTGTGTGTCCTCATGAACCAGGTGGTGCTGGAACCTTTATAATAAGATAAATAACAATAATAAGGGTAACAACAATAATAACGTTAGATCATATAGCGCTTAAAACCAGAGATTACAAGGAGAAGTGCAAGGAAAAAAGAAATTAAAAAAATACACAAGGTCAAATACACTTACAAAGTGAGAATAGTAAGGGTTAGGGTTAGAAAATTTGAATCAATTCAGCTGAAACAATTAGTCAAGATCAACAGAAAATTAATCAGCAACTATTTATTTTGATAATAATCATTTCAATACGTTTTTAAGCAAAAATGCCAAATATTCCTTGATTTCAGTTTTGTAAATGTGAGGATTTGCGGCTTTTCTTTGTCTATGTCAGCATTGGCATATGATTTTCAACCCATGAAAGGCCGATTTTCATAAGTTTGGTAAAAAATCTCAATATTAACACCAGCGTTGATGTGTTTCATCACAGTACAGTCATATAATTTAGTTTACAGCTTGTTTAAGTGTGCAGTACCTGTTTAATTATAATGGACATTTTTCACTATCATTTGACATAAAGGGAAGTATTTTTAAACCTGGTCCCTATTTTTACAAATTTTGTGGTCAGAATGACTAATACTTACCATTTGTTTCCTACAGAGATAGACCATTTGTTAAAGAGTAACGGACGTACTTTTCACTGGCGCAATTGCCCACAAGGATTACATTGCAGCCATTGCAGCCCGTTTGCAGATTCCAGGCAGAGGAGATCTACTGGACTGATTCCAAAACGAATGGTAAGTATTAGTCATATCGACCCCAAAATTTGTAAAAAAATAGGGCCCTGGTTTAAAAATACATTTCAGTTTAATTTGTGGCAAAATGGATATTTAGTGGAAAGTTTGTTAAGCGTTGCTTCTCATTCGACAGAGCAGGGTTGTATTTGGAATTGGATGGCGCAGCAAAGCGTGTTCTCTCCAATCCCTCTGATGTCGGGACTGTCGCAACTGTTTTCAAATTCATGTCAAAGTTCACCAAATTTGAACGTGAAAGCAACAATCAACACACGAATCATCTGATTGTGGTGATTGCGTTGAAATGAATTGATTCTTGTGAAAAAGCTTCTTAGTCATAAATGTTGGCGTGCTGAGAATGATACAGCTGTATGTTGCCCTGCCTTCACAGGTTCAACAAAATTAACAGCAGAGTGAGAGAGGTGTCAATCAAGCACAGTCTGTACACTCCTACACAGTCCTGAGACGACATCTAATCAGGCAAGATAAGTACAAACACCTGTGTAGGCATACCATGGGTGAGTGGACGCTTTAAAATCACTGACCAACGCATGTAATATTAAAATCATGTGGTCAATTAATGGTATTGTGCGTGTTTGCTCACTTGTATGGCTTACTGGGACACATAAACGGAACAGGGTTAGTTACACCTGTGCTTTTCCTGCCATGACAAATCAAATGAGTTTTACTGTCGCTTTGAAGATCAATGGGACAGTCCTGACACCATCCCCCGTGACTCTATCCACCAGCTCCA